>JAJTUV010000890.1:600000-865000 GCA_021653895.1 Mastomys natalensis
GAAATTAGCTATCTCTTCCTCCACCCAAAGATTTCTCCCTGCTACCTGTCTTAACACTTGAAGTGTTACTAAAGTTTCTGGAAGTGAGGGTAGCAGCACTCAACTGTCTTACACAGATGTGAGCACTGTAAAGTGCAATGATGACCCCATGGCAAAATATGCCCATGAGTGAAATGGTGGCACAAATGTTATGAGGGGAACCAACCACTGTTTAATTGAATTTAAGACCCACTACATAGGAGGAAGCATATCATTGATCCTGCAAAGCTGGCCAAGAACCTGTGGTTAGAGAGATCACCAGCTCTAGGAGTGGCCCTACTACTATTAATTTTCTAAGTGAACATAGTATGAAATAGCATCTAAATCCATGTCTCTAGCTATAGATTACACGAAATAACCTCCAAATCCATATGCCTCTACCTATAAACTGTATGAAATAACTTCCAAATCCATATGTCTCTACCTATAGACTACTGCAGCTGTCAGATCTCAGCTCATCAGAGAAGTGATAATGTTAACATAGAAATTCACAACTGGTGAAAGGGCAGAAAGTACGTGACTGGAGTGCTCTGCTAGAAATGAGACATTTATGTCACCCTCCTCCCCACAGCTCAGGGACCATCATGGAAGAAGGGATAGAAAGAGGTCAGAAGGGACTTGGCTAGAAGAGTGTCTTCTGTAAATAACAGGGCCATTGCACTTACAGGCTCACAGTGACTCTGTATATAACAGGACCACTATACTCCCAGATGCATAGCGACTATGTATATAACAGGCCACTGCACTTACAGCTCATAGTGACTCTGTATATAACAGGGCCACTGCACTCATAGACTCACAGTGACTGTCTTCTGTATATAACCAGGCCACTGGACTCACAGACTCACAGTGACTCTGTATACAACAGGACCACTGCACTCACAGACACACAGTGACTGTCTTCTGTATATAACCAGGCCACTGCACTCACAGACTCACAGTGACTTGTATATAACAGGGCCACTGCATTCACAGAGTCACAACGACTGTCTTCTGTATATAAAAGGACACTGCACAGGCTCACAGTGACTGTCTCTGTATATAACAAGGGAAAACACTCACAGACTCATAGTGACTCTGTATATAACAGGACCACTGCACTCACAGACTCACAGCACTGTAGTTACTTGCACAGTCTGTACAAGCCAGGAAATACTCTAGCATGGAATGGGAAAGAGGTTATGAAGTCCTCACCTTTGACTGAGAGCTATGGACAGTTGATGGATTCTTGCAGGACAGTCAGTTGTTTTAAAGGTGTGGATCCCGGGAGGTCAACTATGCTCCAGTGCACAAACCCACACCCAGAAGTATATGGAAAAAACAATTGAAGTTTATGGTCTAGTAATTAAAAAAAAATCAGAGTATAAGAATTTAAGGTACTAACCTGGGGTAGATATGAAGCAGTTAAGAGGAAGAGTGGATGCATACAATCAAAATATGTTGTGTGAAATTGTCAAGATAATAAAAATGTTTTTAAAAGAAAATATTTCTTCAACTATTTCTTCAACCAAGGCTCTGTAATAATTTCCTCAACTTGCATTTTCCAAAATGTAGGACTCAGTTTACAAAGTTGACCTCCAGAATGATGTTATTTTTTTCAACTTCTCTCAATTATGGAAATATTTGTGTATTAATATATAGCAGTGGTTCTCAATCTTCCTATATGCTGTGATCCTTTAATACAGTTCCTCAGGCTGTAGTGATTCCCCAATCATAAAATTATCTTCATTGCTATTTTATAACTGTAATTTTGCTGTTGCTATGAATCATAATGTAAATAAATGATATGCAGGTGGTCTTAGGTGACCCCTATGAAGGGGTCATTTGATTTCCCTCAAGAGGGTTGTGATCAATAGATGATAACCACTGGTATATGGTATGTGTTCTTATATGTATGTGTGCTTGCATGTGTGTAGATGCACTTATGTGTGTGCACATGTAGAAGACTGACACCCAACTGTCTTCATTTCATGGAGTGGAGTCACTCGAGAGCTCTCTAATCCAGCTTGTCTAGGCAGCCAGTCCTCCAGAGGGAGCCCTGGCTCTGACTCCTAAGTGCTGAGATTACAGGTGGCTGCCATACTCACCCAGCTTTTTCACATGGCTTCTGGGGATCTGAACTCTAGTCCTGATATTTGAAGCAATCTCCCTAGCTTTCCTGGGAAGTTTTCTCAAGCCTGTTTTACATGTCCAAATCTTTTAGCCCACCTTGTAAGTCACTGCATGCCTTCGTTACTCCACTTCTATTTTTGAAAGTTCTCTTCTACCATATTCAACAATGCTAGCTTTTCTACAGAAGGTACTACCCACAGATGACTTCCCTTTCAGCACTTAATGCTTTATAAAGATGTTTTCTCTGTGTCCTTTAAATATTAGAGGTTGAGCTTTTTCCTCCTCTTCCTCCTTGTCCTCCTTCTCTTCTCCCCTTCCTCTTCCTACTCCTTCTCTTTATGAAATTTCTTCCTAGATCCTCAAAAAAGTCAGAGTTCAATCAGGAAAACAGACACAACACATTTTGAATGGGGACATTTTAAACAGAGAACTGTGCAAAGAGGTGCTCAGGAGGTGAAGTGTGGGGAGGCGAAAGGGACATTTTCAAATTCTTTTTTAAATTAGAATATTGTTATGCCCAAAATTTTTTTATTTATATCTTAATTTCATACAAACAAACTGCAATGTCTGGAGGAAAATAGAGGTGCAGGACCCATCTCTGCTGCCTGTACCCAAAACATTTTACTCTAAAACTTTGCTCTTCACACACAGTCTAACCCCATCACCTACATCAAATATCTCAGACTCAACAACCTACCTAACCACAGTCTACATTCTGACAAGACTCCTGAGACTTCCATGTAGGTCAGTAGCAGAACACTTCTTTAGCATGCACAAGACACTGTGTTCAGTCCCGAGCACCAAAAGGAAAAATGATTTTTATTTAAAAAAATTTACCAGATGACCAGTGGTTCATAGGAACACTAAAGTATATGAAGCACAGGGCAAGGCGATAGGTAAGGCCTGTGGAAGCCAGATGAGACCAATTACCCACAAGTCCGCTCTCCTTTTTGTAGGTACCTGTAGAAATCACAGCCAGCCTCCATTCTGAAACAACACCATACATAGTATTTCACTCTGGCTCTGGGACATTTTACATCACTCTAACATTCCTTTTTTTTTTTTTTTTCTTTATTTATATTTCAATGTTATCACTTTCCAGGTCTCCACTCCAGAAGCCCCCTATCTCATCCCCCGTCTCCCTGCATCTATGAGGGTGCTCCTTCAGCCACCCACCACTCCCCCTTTCCGCCCTGGCATTCCCCTACACAAGGGCATAGAACCCCCACAGGACCAAGGGCCTCTCCTCTCACTGATGTCCAATAAGGCCGTCCTCTGCCACATACTCGGCCAGAGCCATGGGTCCCTCCATGTGTACTCTTTGGTCGGTGGTCCAGTCCCCAGAAGCTCTGGGGGGTCTGGCTGGTTGACACTGGAAAGGGGCATTCTTAGCAGAACCCAGGAGCTGGGTCACCTGACGAAGCTGGGACTCCACCAGACCAGCAAAAGATGTTGATAACTTGGAGGGAGAGGCTTTCTTTGTGGAACTGGAGCCACAGAGGAAGTGTGGCTCTTGCTGGAAGAGCCTTCTAAGCAAAGACAACCTCGTGGCTTCTCCCTTCCTCCAAGTGCCCCATCTCTGAGCAGTGTCTTCTAGGACCAAGAAAAACCTTTGAACAAGATGCACATACCTTTAATGGCAGTGCTTGGGAGGCAAAGGCAGGCAGATCTCTGACTTTAAGCCTAGCCTATGTAGGAAGTTCTAGACCAGCCAGGGATATAGATCTTGTCTCAAAAGAGGAGGAAGAAGAGAAGAAAAAGAAATGAGAGGAGTCAGAGAAGGAGAAGTAAGAGGAGGAAAGAAAGAGAAGAAAGGAAGGAAAAAGGAAGGAAGTAAGGATATAAAGCTAATTGTTTTTCTATTTCTAACTCTGTCATGAAGTTTCAATTTTGGGTGGTGAATAATTGAATAAAATATAACTGGTACCAAAAGTGAAAAATCTATTGTGAAGCCCACAGCTCCTGTTCTGACTGGCTATTCGAATTGCATAAACTTTTATTGGGTCATATAGTTATTAGATGGGGGGTGGTTGGGGTGTGATTTTCAACTGTTTTATAATCAAATTTAAAGTAACATTTTTTCTAAATTACAAGGACACCCTCCCCCCATGCTCTTCTGAAGACACCACATAGACCAGGCTGGTAGAGTCCCCTCTTGTGGCATAAGGAAAAGGACATGAACTCTCCTCTCTCTAACCATTCCTATCTCAGTATCCTCCTGGGTTTGGGCTGCTCCATCACCCCCAGATTGTTTTTTACTGGGAAAACAGCAATCATGTCCAGCATGGACGAATGCCCAGTGAGGCACCTGGAGCCTTCTGCATTCTGTTATATAAACTTTGTGTCACAAGAAACAAGAAGTTAAGAAGTCTGAAAATACACCCTGGAATTCCTTCCTGATGTTATTTCCAAGTTAGTGACAAGTCTCTCAAACATAACCGTTGTGAATGGAGCGTGCCTCACAGTGATAGTAGGTAAAGCTTCAGTGGCCAGCTGGTCCCCTAGAGTCAGGAGGCTATTTAAGACACAGGCAGGCACAACTTCAGCACTGGTCATGTGCAGGAGTCCTTCGTGGAGTGGGCTGCCTTTGAAGGAAGCCCTGCTCACAGCCACAAACAGCACAAACAGAACTCTCCCTGAGCAAATGTAGCCAAGTCAGGAGCTGTGGTGAGGTTTGGTCTGTATCAGAAAGTCTCCAGAGAGCCTAAAACACACTTTAGGCTGTTTTGTAAAGATCCTGCTTCAGGCACCTTTAAAGCTCCGACTTTCCATTATGCTGTGAACACTAAGGAAAACATTTTTTTTTTCATGAACATTTTTAACCAATCTCCAACAGAGCATTGACTTGTCCTGCCTTCCCACTGAAATACTGCACTCATTATGTGAGGAACTGTGGGGAGTCTTACAAGCAGATTTGAGCTTTCAGGACCCTACCCTGGACCTTTTTCTAGGAACAAAATGGAATGTAAATTCTCAGCATCACTGGTTATGTGAAATATTCTTTGGTACTGTTTAACGCGTGCACGTACCGCGCGCACACACACAAACACAAATATGTTCTAGAATGATAGTATTAATAAGGTGAATATGGGCTGATTACTGGGATTCCTTTGTTTCTTTAACATGTCATATTTAGTTGCCACAGGTCCTGCTATAGGACTACAGGCACTGGAAAGTCAGGTGACAGGGCTGCTCTTGCCCTAGTCATGCTGCCTTTCAAATGTGAATAGATGGGCAAGCAGCAAGCTATTAAAATGACTTCCACCTGTGCTGAGAGATACGGAGCCCTAACTAGAACCTGGAAGGTTGGGATGGGTTGGGAAGACTGAGAGGTGATGGTTTTCATGTCTTCACTCTCTTACCCACTCTCTTAGCTCCTCCTAGTGCCTCCCTTTGGATGAGCCCAAGCCAGAGCAGAGGGGAGCCACATCACAGAGTCTCCAATGGTCCTGCCTCCCAGGCCAAGGTTTGGCAGACAGATGCTGTTTGGAGAGACTGAGTGTGAGGGAAAATGACTTGGCTCAAATCTCTCCACATCACACCTTTTACCAAACAGTAATGGGTCACACAGAAAACATTTGCTAACACCCATTCAGTCTGTTTGCAGTCAGATACATACCAAGGCCCCCAGTAAGGACAATTGTGATGGGGCCCCCAAGCTCACACTTGTGTTTGAAAGAGTGGGATTTTTTTTTCTTAGAAATAAATGTTTGGTCTTCTATGACAATTGATGGTATCTAAAATTGATCTAGGTATTTCTTATACATAAGTAATGTTACTAAAATAAGTCAGAACGATGCTATAGGTTAACAGGGTTTGTTTTTTGTTTTTTGTTTTTTTTTTTTGTTTTTTTTTTGTTTTTTTTTTCAGTTTGGCCCTGGAAGGGCTATGTTAGTATTGAAGGGGGTTCTCCCATGATTTGATGGGTCCTATTATGAACCTGATCTGGACCATCTTCTCAGGTAATTTCATTGAGTCCTCAAACATCCTAGTTTATCCACATGTTATTCTTTACCTGCCCCGTATTGCATGCTGGGTAAGGGTGGAAATTCGCATCCCACAGTGCTTAAGAACATACAACATACTCTGTCCCTGCCAGTCCTGCACATATTCAGTAAGGCTACATAGATCGTTGGTTTCTTCATCTTCCAGAGAGTTGATAGCATTGCAGGTGGGACACTGGAATCTGAAATCCAAAATGTGAAACTCTTTGATCACTGGCATAATAAAAAATTACACACCATGACAACGGTTTATGTCGAAGGTGGTTACAAATGTTGCATATTACTTCCCCTAAGACTGTGTGTATTGGTTACTTTTCTGTTGCTGTTATAAAATATCCTGACCAAAATCAGCTTACAGGAGAATGAGTCTATTCCAGAGGGTTAGAGTCCTTCATGGTGAAGACACAGCACAGGCAGCAGGAGACAGAAACTGAGAGCTTGCATCTCAACCACACAGGAAGCAGAGAGCACAGGAAATGAACTGAAGCTACTAACCCTCAAAATCGAGTCCCTGCAGCAAGGTCACGGCTCCTAAGGTTCCATAGCCTCCCCAAACAGCGCCACCAACTGGTGATGTCTGATACTCTTCCTGGAGAGCCTTGGGCAAACAGCTACTCACCCCAGAGAAAGAACTGACATGCTTAACCAATTAGTTTTATTGGAGTTATTTACAGCAATATGGGTCAGGCGTTGCTGACAGGAGCAAAAATGACTCAAGGGCAGCTATATCACCAAAGCGCCACACCAACATGGGTGACAGTTCACAAAAACTGGAAACCCAGGGCACACTGCACAACCTACATGTACTTCAGTAGGCTGGAGAGTGTCCTTTCCAAGTGACTCATGTATAAGCTGGTCTCTGCTTCTTCCAGGCAGCTCAACAGGTCTGAAAAGCTTTGCAGCTTGGCCTGTGAGAGTCTTCTTTGAAGCTTGGCTTTCAGAGAGTGACTCGGCAGCCTTTACTGCTTATATTCTCTTGGGGAGGGAGGGACCCAGGAAATTTGCTTGGACTTCCTGCCTTAAAGAGCTTTCCTTCAGAATGGAAGGATTCTAATAAGGCTTAACATCAGAGACACCATTTTGTCTCCGTGCCCTAGAGATTTTGCTTACCAGATAGCAGTGAGTTTTGATTCCTCACACAGACACACTTCTTGTGGGAAGACAAAACCATCATCTTACCCAGTTCCAACTTTGTACCAGGTCACATTAGACAGCATGCTCTAATGTGGAAACATTTAGTCCTCACCCAGTCAACCCTATTCTACACCCTGTGAAGTAAGCATCAGTAACTCTTTCTGGGCTTGCATTCTCTTCCCACCCTGAGAACAGCCTAGTGGATTCAATGAAAGCTTGTTCCACACCACCTGCTTAGTTTCTTCCTGCGTATTCTCTTTCCATTTCAATCTCAGAGGAAACTGCTACACAACAGCTGGGTATCAAGTGTTCAAATCCAAGAAACTATGGGAGACATCTTTTGTTGTTGTTGTTGTTGTTCAAACCACTACATAGTGAATTTCATGTTCAGTCTTAAGTCTTGCATTCATTATTTGTCTTGTTTCTATGATAAGATACCCTGACAATAGCAATTTAAGGGAGAAGGAACTTATTTTGGCTCAGAGTTTAAGGGTGCCGACCATCATGACGGAGGAGTCATGGCAGCAGGAGTTGAGGTGGGTGGTCTTAGTGTGTCTGCAGTCAGGAGGCAGAGATGAGTGGTACTGTTCAGCTTGCCTCCTCCTTTTTCTTCAGTCTAGGAGTCCAGCCCATGGGATGTTGCTGCCTGTGTTAAGGTAGATCTTTCCACTTCAGTGAACATAATTTAGATAATCCCTCACAGGCATTCCCATGGGATTCTAGGTCTTGTAAAGCTGACAACCAATACTGATCATCACAGTCCCAAGATATCATCACATATACACACTAAGAGGAGGGAGGGGAGAGGAGAAAAATCACAAAATAATCTTTAAAGCTCAACAAACCAAACACGTGTTGTCCTAATGGTTTTGGATGTGGGATACTGACTTGCAGCATGGATCCCATCGTGTTGTCACAAGAATTGAATCAGTGTTGTCCTCTGACAGTTCAGAGAAATGCCTAGCCTAATGTGAGCAATAAGATCCTTGTCCCTGTGTAGATCCACAAGATTCTATGTGGTCCTCTGGGGCATCATTCAGGTCAACTATGTAACCATGTGTGACTGCATCTTCTCTACCAGAGCTTCTGTCTCCTGAGTACTTCCTTCATCCCACAAACAGGTATAGAAAGTTCATCAATTTCTTAGCCTACCTGGGGACAGAAAAGAGGTAGTACACTTAATTCATCTTAAGTATCTCTAAATTGTGTTTTCCTATATCTGCCCTCACTCTACAAATGTCAGTGAAAGAGTGCCACAAATTAGCAGTATGCCTTGCACAAGCATTGAAGAGATACGATGATGTAACGTAAGGTGCAAAGCATAGAATGCCAGGGAAAGCAAGAAGAGCAGCTCTAGAAAGAGCAGGATCTGCGGTCAGAAGGCCTCATTCGGTAGGCATCTTGGGATATAAGTCATGGAAGGTAGGTATCAAAGAGCTTACAATAAGAGGGTAGAGTCCAAAATATATCCAAGGAATTCAAGGGCTACTGGGCATTATATGCCCCTGAAGTGGGACTCAGCAAACTAAGGAAACTCCTCCACTTCAGTACCACCCACACCCATTGTTATCCATGTACATCTGATGGATTATTTTTGTGCGCTACATTTCCTGTTTCTCTCCCTCCAGCATCTCTGAAATACACATTTTTATAATCGAAACCACAGCTGATAGTAACTGGTCATCTCACATTTTGAAATCCAATATCTTGTTGGATAAAGAATCAGACTTTGTTTGGGACCACAGAGAAGATGGCAAGGAAATGGTGAGAACTCAGACAAGGCTGCTACTTGGGGCCTGGGGAGGACTCTCAAAGGCAAAGTGTCTTGGGTCTCAGAGAATGACAGCATGCTAGAAGTAAGAACAACCTCATGTAGGACTGTGTTCTGCCAGCAGACTTATTTGCATTCCGGAGACCAACAGCTAGTTTTCCAAAAATTCTGTGAGATACTAGATAAACACAGCCATAATTAAAAATTAAGCTATACAAATTCATAACTGGAAATTATATTAAAGATGAAATAGTTTAGAAGACTGCTTCCAGAATCCAGGACCTATCACATAAAATGATGCACTATTTGTATATAGCCACACCCACTCTGGAACGCTTTAAATCTTCTCTAGGCGACTTACAAGGCATAATGCAAAGTAAACACCATGTAAACATATGTCTTATTGTATTGTTTAGGAGACAACAACAGGAAGAAAGCCTGTTCAAGTCCAGTACAAATGCCAGTGTTTTTATTTATTCATTCATTTATTTACTTGTTCATTTGTTTCTTTATAATTTTCATTCTGAGTTGGTTGGATCTACAGGTAAAAAGATCCAATATTCATTCTTATAGATTCCTGGTTGTTTTCTCCCAGTTGACTATCAGCTCTGGTATTATGATACTTTCTGTCACTGTACCTGTGCCGTGGCAGGGTTAACCAAAGTACTGTGACAGCGAGGGGCTACTGCACAGCCAGCGGAGAACCTGCCGGCAGCAGGCGGAAGGGATCAAACCAGCAACACCGAGAAGCACCACCAGTCAAAACGTGATTTGTCAACTACAGTTTCCTTTTGAAATTATTTATATTACAGATCAGCAAACTGTGACTAGAAGGAAGCCTGTCCCTTATTTCTGTGAAACTCATGAACCTAGATTGAGTGGCTTGTTATTTAAGGATTAAGAGAGAAGAAAATGACATTGCTTGACATGTAAAAATTCCATTACATTCAAATTTTCAGCATCCCAAAATATATTGTTATTATTAGTGTATGATGTATGTGTCTGTCTCTGTGTGGTATGATGTGTAGTAGTGGTGGCATGTGTGTGTGTACACATGTGGTGTGTATCTGGGAATACATGCCACCACTCACATTTAGAGGTCAAAGGATAACTTTACATACTCAGTTCCTCCTTCCACCTTTACTTGGGTTTCTGGGGATCAAACTTAGGTCACCAGGCTATAAGACAAGCGCTATCACCTACTGAGCCATCCTGCCAATCCTCAAATGAAGGCTTATTGGAACAAGGCCATTCTGACATATTGTCTCCTGCTAACTTCTGCTACAACAACAGCGCTAAGTAGTTGCAAACAGGAACCATATGGCCTGAAAAGCCGAAATATTTACTGTGTGGTTCTTTAAGACAGAAATAGTTTTTCTGATCTGGTCTAGATTTAAGAGAATGAGAAAAAATGCTAAGAATGAGAAGATTCTTAAACGTTGAAATTAAAGTCATGCTGTGTCTTGTAGTGTTTCATTATGAATAGCAGACAGACTGGAGGGAGAACTCAAGAGCTTTTACCCTAGTCAACAAAGAAACCTGTCCCATTAGTGACAAATTGGTGAGGTTCTGACCGTTTTTCATGGCTTCACTTTGTAATTAAGACAAATGGAACTACTAATAGAATCCTGTGATATGAATGTGCTTTGCTCAGTTAGTACACAGACATTTATTCACAACCGTTCTGTTATGACATTTGCTGGCAATGGTTCTATGAAATCAATACTGGGGAAAAGTCAGCAGGCAGGTAGCAGAGAGCAATGCCAAGAGGCCATCTCTCCAGATGACCAATGGAATCTCCCTGGTTAAAAGTCTTTGAAATTCTGGATTCTACTATTACCTTCCCGGAGAGATTTGTCCAGCAAATCCTGTTTGTTCAGTCCACCCCAGCAGTTGGCATAATCGTAGCTCGGATCTCCATCTCCGGGCCTCAGTCTGCAGCCCCATGCCACTCAGCTTTGCTAGCGTTTCTGGGGTAGCTAGCACCATTTCAGGTGAGCAAGAGGCATCTGATGCTTGGATGTATGGATGTGGGACGGCATGAGTGACTGCTGCACCTGTGTGCAGAGGTGCACACAGAGGTACACAGGCCAATGGCCTGCTGCAGTCTCCTTCCTCCAGAGCAATGGCTCTCATGGAATGGGTAGAAATCTGTTTCTAGCTTTCATTTCCCAGTTTCTTTCCTTTAGTGTTTATATTTAAGGACCAGGATACAACAAAGCACACAAAGAGGCCTTTAGAAAGTTGTTGCACAGGCCCAGAAGATGAGAAAGACCCACAGAGACCCCAAATTTACACCTCAGGCTGATTGCCAGCACAAACATACTAATAATTAAAAACTAAATAAGCAAAACAGAACAGCTAGAAACACAGCACACTCTGAAGCATAGGTGAACCCTCACTTCCAGAGTTACCTTTCTATCAGATTTAAATGTCTAGCTACTAACAACAAATCCCACCTAGTATCAGGAGAGTATGGCTCCCTGGAAGGGAAAACATTGAACATAACGGTCCATGAGGACTAGAAGATGACAGAATCACTAAGCAAGAATCCAAAAGCATCTGTGTTTAAAGAGCCAAGTAAGGTGTGGACAATGTCTGGGACACGATGTAGCAAAAAGGCAGAGAGTTTAATCACAAACAAAGGAATCCTGTAACTGAGGGTTGCATTGGCTTGAATAAAGCAATCTAAAGACAAGTCAGAGGCAGATCAAACAGGTGAGATGATCAGTGAACTCACAAGACAACAGAGATGGTGAATGCAACACACACACACACTCTCACACACACACAAGCCCAAGGAAATAACAGAAAGATATCAAGCACATCAATACATAGTGTGATGCTCTCAGGAGGAGCAGAAGATGACAAGAGGCAAAAAGAGAGGGGAGAGGACAAAGAAGGTGGAGGAGGAGGAGAAAAGAGAGTGGGGATGGGAAGAAGAAAAGTATAGTGGTTTGAATAAAATGGTTCCCATAGGCCTATAGGAAGTGGCACTATTAGGAGATGTGGTCTTGTTGGAGGAAGTGTGTCATTGTAGGGGCGGGCTTTAAGGTCTCAGATGCTCAAACTATGCCCAGTATGACACAGTCTCCTTCCTGTTGCCTGCTCATCTGAATATAGAGCACCGTGTCTGTCTGTCTGTCTGCCACCATGTCCTAACATGACAATAATGGACTGAACCTCTGAAACTGTAAGTGAGCTCCATTAAATGTTTCCTTTACAAGAGTTGCCTTGGTCATAGTGTCTCTTCATAGCAGTAGAAACTCTAAGACAGAAAGGAAGGAGGAAGGAAAAGGGAAAGGAAGGAGAGTGAATGAAAAAAGAAATGGAATGGAAAGAAGAGGAAGGGAGAGGAGGGGAGGGGAGAGGAGGGGGGAAGGGGAGAGGAGGGGAGGAGGGGAGGGGAGGGGAGGGGAGGGGAGGGAGGGGAGAGGGAGGGGAGGGGAGGGGAGGGGAGGGGAAAGAAAGGAAAGGACTGCTCCTAGGAATGGTGGAAGAGAAAGTTTATTGTCAATGTGTGGAAGAGCATAGCTGGAGACAGGCACATCTGGGAGAGTTCAGAGTAGCTGTGACCTGAACTATGTGGGCAGGAGGAGGGGAAGAGAGGGGAGACAAGGGAACCAAGTGAAGCAGTCAGGAGGCTAAAGGTACAAAAGTGGTGGGTAACCAAAATGCCTGAATTATATAGGGAAGAGCCTCCAGGGGAAGGACAGCCCTACTCTTTCCTGGGCTGGAGAAGTTTAGGGTAGTGGGTAGGGTATGTCAGCCATACCGACCAGTAAGAGCTAGGGACTGAGGAATGCTGGGAGAACCTGGCAGCTAGGTCCACTTTGATATGTTGAGTAGGTGCCTTAGTTTTTTGTCCTGGGTTTGTAACTTAATGAAGGGGGTGCAAAGAAGAAGGAAACGAAGAAAGGAAGAGAAGGAAGGTGGAAGAAGAGGGAGGAGGGGAAGACAGAGAGGGAGGGGAGAAGAAACAGAGAGGGGAAAAGAGGGAAGAGCAGAAGAACAGTGGCACAGGCACTATACTCAGGAGGCTGAGGTGGGAGAGTCATGAGTGGGTGGCCGACTTGAGTTTTGTATGCAGAGAAATGTTGTTTCAAAATAAGTAAGTAAATAAATAGCTAACCGCTGGGGATAGAGGTGAGCCGGCACTCTGCCTCAGCCGACTGGTTTGTGAAAGTACACCCGCACTCACAGACTTTGCTTTCACTCCTGACCCCAGACCTCAGGCGGTACCCTGTTCTCAGATGACTGCACTGCATTTTCTTCAGTTGGCTGGCTTCTCGACTGCTCTAGAAAACTACTCCATACATCCCACCCCCAACCCTGTACCTCCTCCCTCACAGTGAACGGTCTTGATTATTCCCCATGAAAACAGAAGCAGCCACAGGAGTCTTCCACAAGTTCCAGCCACCACACCCATCTACAAAACCTCTTTGCTTTCTGGGTTTCACTAATCCAGCTGCCTGAGGTCAGCCACTTTACTACGTTCATGCTAGGGATGTTGTGATAATCGCCTGGCAACAGGATTTCTTTTCTCTCTGCCCTTCCTCTGTGCCACTGGACAAGTAGTTTGGAAGCCAGAGAAATGGACACATGGAAACAAGGACCTGCTGTCAAATGCTTCCACCGTGGACTTGGGCTTGGGAAGCCAGAGAAGTGTCTCCATGTCTTAGCAGGTTGCTAAGAAGGGATTCTGTAGTCTCTGGAAAGGAGAAATCAATCCAAGACTTCAAGAACTCTACAAATGAGGACGAAGAGGAGATGATTTGACTTTGAATAGGTTATTTTGCTATGCATGGTAGTACATGACTATAATCTCAATATATTCAAAAGGCTGAGTCAAGAGGACTATGAATTCAAGGTCAGCCTGGGCTATTTAACAAGACTATGCATTTGAAAAATAATAATAAAAGAAAAGCGAAAAGAAAAAGGGGGCAGAAAACTAAAATTGTATTTTTAATGATTTATTTTTATTGATCATGTGTGTTCATGCCCACGCCAAGTAGTGTAGGAGCTTCAGAGAGGTTTGAGAACACAAGCTGAGCCAGAGGTCGTATGTGATAGGACTAGTTTCAAAATGTGTGTCTATGTGACTTTAAGCCTGCTAACTGACCACTCTCATAGCCTGAGGAGTTCAGAGGGCAGTGGATGCCCTGGAGCAGGAGTTACAGGCTACAAGCTGCTTGACTAACTATACAAATGCTGGGAATCGAACACCAATCCTCTACAAGAGCAGAACTCTCTCCTAACTGCTGAGCCATATCCCCAGCCCTTAAATGGATGTTGTTAAAATGTGTTCTCGCCGGGCGGTGGTGGCACAAGCCTGTAATCCCAGCACTTGGGAGGCAGAGGCAGGCAGATTTCTGAGTTCAAGGCCAGTCTGGTCTACAGAGTGAGTTCCAGGACAGCCAGGGCTACACAGAGAAACCCTGTCTCGAAAAAAAAAAGAAAAAAAATGTGTTCTCACCTGTACTAGGATTCGAGGAATCAGTGAAGGCAATTGCAATCGTGTTGCACAGAGCAGAGCTGTGAGCAGAGCGAGATCTCTCGCATGACACAAAACTGTCATTGCAAGGCAAGAACCAGGAGAGAAGGGCCAAGCCTGACCCGAGCTTTGCTGCTTGTGGTACAATCATGGATGCAGGAGCATGCCTGGCCGGGCCTCAGCATAAATGCTTCACGTCAAAGAACCACAGCGCTGAAAACATAAATGCAATCAGTTCCAACGGTTACAGAGACAAAAAATGTGGAGGGAGCTACCCTTCCAGAGCACAGCCAATCACCCCAAATCCTCGCTGAGGCTCCTTCAGCCCAGACTCACCACAGAAATCCCTCCTGGCCGGAAGCCTGCCTCTCTCAGCTTCCACCTCGTAGGCAGATCCACTCTACCCTCCTCACTGGGCTTAGTCCTCTCCACTTTGTGTTCTCAAGAAAACCACTTGTCTTCTCCAAGGTAAACACCTCTTCCTCAATTTTCCAATGATATCTTAGGGCACAGTTGCCCCAAGTCTCCATTATAAAACAACAGAATTCCCTTCAGAGAGGCAGAAGGATACAGGAAGGGCTGGGACCACAGAACATTAAAGACTTTCCCCCATCACACTAGAATAAAGTCTCTTCCTCCACCCTCTGCATTCCAAGTGTCTTAAAATATCTAATTTCAAAAGGAGAAGGGAAAACACCTTGGAAATACAGAAACACTGCTGAAGAGAAAAATCCTTCTCCTTGAACAGAGACAGCGGCCCAGGGAGCTGAAGGGCTGGGATTCTTTTAAGCCATCCAGGCCACAAAATGTAAATGAATCTATTTACTCAGCAAAATATTTCCTTATTACATTTTGAGTAATTTCCCATTGAAAACAACAGTGCATGTCAAAAACCTTGAGCGTCCCTAGGCCCTGGAGGTGCAGGACAGGCCTTCTGCAGCCTTTCATCTGATTTCAATACAGAAAGGCAGACATGTTTATTTTTGTGTTTGTCATGATGTTTTGATTTGGCATATGCCGTTGCCCAATTAAGATCTGGAAAAGGCAAACAACAGCTGCCCCTACCTCTGCTCAAAGTGTCTCCACGAGAATCCACACCAAATCCATAGGGGAACCAAAGCTACCTCTGTGACAGCTTAGCATTCAGGGTACTGGGTGCTGTATCTTCAGAATCAGTACCTGTGTGTAAAGGGAAGGTGTGTCATAAAGGTACCTTGGGACTTAAAACCTCAGCCAAACCCACAAGGAACTCTGGACCTGGAAGGATGCATCCCACTGTCCTGTGTAAGATCACCTGGGTTCATTTGCCTCTATGCCCCACCAAAAATCAGCAACGGGCTGTGGCTTGCATCTCAGAGAGTGTGGCTCTTTGATACTTAGTCTGGAGCAGCTGATAGCCAGAGGCTTTCACGTGTATGTCTGTGCAGAGACGCGCATGTGTGTATGCATACATGTTGGAGTGTGCCTGTGGGAGGATGCATTTACACACGTGTATGAATGCTTCTTTGTGTGCATGTGTGTAGTGTGTGTGTGTGAAGGTGTGCCTGTGTGGCTAGACACTTATTTGTTTGTTTATTTACTTATTTAGAAGCATCTTTCTATGAACCTGCAGGTCCCTGATTCAGCTAGACCAGCTAGACCAGCAAGACCCCACAGACCTTCCTGCCTCTGCCTTCTCATCTCTAGGGTTACAAGTATACGTTGCCATCCTTGCCTTTTATTTAAGTTCTGGAGACTCAACTCAGGTCCTCAACCTTACACAGTAAGCACATTACATTCTGAGATTTCCCACACCTCCTGTTTAATCTAGCTTTTAAAAACAACAAAAAAAAACCTTATTCAACACTTTGTTTCATTTTTCATTTGAATAGATTTACCTTCTAGTTATGATAGTATAACTGTTGTAGAAATTATTTAATCCTGTACCAGAGTTTCTACCCCGCCTTTAACCAGTTATTCCTGGGTAAAGACAAACACAACCTTTATATTTACAATAAACCTTAATCAGCACTAGAGCAGGACAGATATCTACCCTCTATGCCATTAGAATCTACATTTCTATTGATAACTCTGAATTATTAGTTACTATGTATAATCTAAGCTGCTCTTAACTCCAATTGGCCAGCCCTCGGGGCCAGGGTTCCTTAACTCACACTCCCCATGGCAGTTTCTCCTTCCTCCTTTACTCTCTTTTCCTCCTGGTTCTCCTCTGACCTCAAGCCCAGGAAACCTAAACCCCACCTGTGTCTCTTCTGCCCAATTTACCAATCAGAAATAACTTAGGGACAGGGTCACTTGGGACTACTTGTAGACTCGAGGTTTTGGGGGCCCACATTTAGCATGACAATAGGTAGCAAAACCAAATCTCCACACTGCTCAATACACTAGCTGTTACTAGCTCTCTGGCATCACCAACACAGCAAAACCACTAACTCTGCTAACCACACTCAGTGAGAACCCTTCTCCACGCTCCTGTCAAGTGTTTGTGTCTTAAGCTTTCATGAGGAGCTTTTGCTTCTTAAGTCCTTTGTGAGCACCAGGCCAGATGTATGCACAATCCTCTTTTTTAAAAAACAGTCTCCAAATTTTGCACAGACTTATTTTATGCCTTGCCCACTGTCCAACTTCACCCACCTCTGCATACCCCAAATCTGCCAGAAAAGATACATGCATTTTTAGACTTTATGGTTATCAGCACCTGTGACTAGATTTCAGTATGTCCCTCGCTTATCTCTATATAGTGAAAAGAACCAATACAGTTTTATTCTTGCTAATATGACTTCCACTCAATGTTTGTAGTTTGTTCTATAGTAGGCTTCCTTTCAATAATGTCTGAGGCTCTGTAAAGTGCTTTGCCACACAAGTGTGAGGACTTGAGTTGAATTCCCCAACCAGGGCACACATTTTAAAAATCTATAAACGGTGCACACACTTGTGTCTCAGCCTTATGGAGATAGAAACAGGAAGGTTCTAGAGACTCACTGACCAGCCACCCTCATTTACTCAGTTTTTTCAGACCAATGAGAGACCCTGTCTTCAAAAAAGTGGACAATGTCTGAGAAATGACACTGGAGACTGGCTCTGGCCTCCACATGTGCACACACACATGTACAACACACAGTCAACACACATGTGCACACACACACATGTGCACACACACATGTGCACATACATCCATACCCACATGAATATGTACCCACATTTACACATACACACATTAATCATAATTATAATAATGCACCTAACCTGGCATGATGGCACATACCTACATCCCTGCATCCAAGAGACCAGCCTGGGCTACATAAAAATAACTTGTCTGAAAGACACAGTGTGAAGCTATAGTTCAGTTGGCTGCATAACCTACAAGACACCACGAGTCTGAACCCAGCTCTGCAAAAATATCTCTCATTGCAAGCAAGTAAAAGTTGTCCTGATTCACTATATTCCCTGTTGCCCCTCCACCATGTAAAACAAGACATTGAATGGCCTTTTACCACTTCTCCTTCAACACCCAACTTCTACTAATATAATTTATACTTTTAGATGTAAGTAACTCACATTAATTTATTAAAGTTTTCTTTATTCTTGAGAACTTCACACATGTGTATAATGAAATGTGATCATGTGCAGCCCCTGTTCCTCCTCTAGCTTTCCTCAGCACCCACAGTTAAAGCAAGAGTCCCTCTGGGCCTCCCCTTTGTCCCTCTGTCTTTGTTCCCCGCGCTGAACCTGCCATCAGTCTGAAGTTACTGACCTTTTTGCCTGCTAAAAGTTTATTCAAAGAACAAAATACATTTGAATATTCATCCAATCTGTTTTCATTTTAAAATGCTGAAACATATCTGCCATTTAACATAGACTTTACTCCTAAAACTGCTTCAAGTTGAGTGTGTGTGTGTGTGTGTGTGTGGTGTGTGTGTGTGTGTGTGTGTGTAATTAAATGCACCAGCAGGATGTTATTTAAAGGAAGCTTAGAGTGAATTCATTTTACAAACTGAAAGATTTCCCCCTTTTTTGCAATAATAATACACTCTTATCCCAACTCACTGCCACCTCCTCTTCCTACTAACTACAATTTGTTTTACAAATTTGGATTTCTGAATAATATATAGGGCTTACCATATTTTATTTAAAAGCCAAATACAAACATTACACATTCTGCAACACAGTTCCTTTCTATCTGAATAAAAAAGTCACCCTTTCTCTGCCTTTGAGAACTTGCTGTTTCTTTTTTCAATGCTGTCACTATCTTTTTTTTTTTTTCAGCGTTCCCCCAGACTACAAGGGTGCACGGAAGAGCAGGAATGCGTGAGAGGAGGAGCAAGCAGGAGAGGTCATTGTAAAAAAAATCCAAGATGTCTTTCTTTGTGTATGTTCCAAACATCTTAATTCTCCTGGGCTCAGAACACTTGCAAGTTCTTCCTCCTGCTATTTCCTTAGTCTTGGAGTTGAAGCTGATGTGCTAGATTCTGGAGACTCCCCATTTTCCCAGCAGTGTTACCTGTGTAGTTTCTAAGGACGGCCTAATGGACAAATGGCCTAAACCTTAGAAAACCTTGCAGTGAGAGGTGAGCTTTCCCGTTTGTCCTAAGAGCCCAGTAGAGAGGCTGCTGAGGGTGGTCAGGGCTGGAGCTGCTCCTGGTGGTTGGAAGACAGCCTGGTTGAGGTTCATGCTGTAGCCATTAGTGCATTTTTGATTATGTTCTGACAAGTTCAGCACCGAGTTGTTTGGTTTCTCTCTGCAGTTGCAACACACATGGAAGGCACATGTGTCCTCAACTGGCATTTTTCTACTTTGGAGGTGTCGATAAAACATTTTTGAAAATGTAATTCACAAGCCTGTAACATTCCTCAACCCTACAGGATGTAAACCCTCCTCTCAGTCCAAAGCTCCATGGACCAGAGAGTGACACCCAGTTAGGGTTTGTTCTCATCATCTTCTCCCAGCTCTTGTTAAGTTCTTTCTGCTTGGAACCAGCCAGGCCACCATCAGAGTCACATGTTCAAACCTTAGGAGTCAGTGCACAAATGGTAAAGGGACAGAGCCAATGTCGTCCAGTCCTCCGGCTCCCACTTAGAATTCTTGTGCATACGGAACCTAACGATCATTGTCCTCATCTTCCCTTAGGACAATAATCATTCTGATTCTCTAGGCTTCTGGTGTGTGCTATTTACAAAACAGATCTTCTACTGTGGTCAACGTGATCTTTCTAAAATGCAAATGTGATTGCGTCTTCCCCTTTCAAAGCTTTCCCTGGCCCCTTTAAACCATTGGTATTAAGTGTAGGATTGTTGGTACAGATTACATAGGATGGCGTGCATTGTCCACAATGATCGTGATTGAAAATAAAGAATGGTTAGTGGTCGGGTATGAACAGAGACTATCCAAAGCTATGTGGGGCACAGGTCAACTAGGCCATGAGCAGATAGGTACTTCTCAATCCAATCCCAGTACATCCACCCAGCCTCACAGCCTCATCAATGACCATTTGAAATATCATCGGTCCCCAAGACACATATTGCAGGCTTGGTCTGAAGCCCATGGTGCAATTAAGAAATGGTGGAAATTCCAGGAGATGGGGCTTAGTGGAAGGAAGTTACGTTACTGGGCTTATGTCCATGAAAGAGATATTGGCATACTATCCCTCCCCCTTTACCTCCTCCTCTCTTTCCTTCCAACCCCTTGTCTTCTTGGCCAAACCATGAGGTAGGAATCTCTATCACATGCTCCTTACCATGGTGTTCTGCTTCATGACAGGCCAAAACCAGGAGCATGAACTGACATGGTACAATCATGGACTGAAAAGAAATTACTCATTGTAAGTAAGTTGGTACTTCAGGGATTTTGCCACTGCAACAAAAAAGTCAGCACACAGCCTTCTTGCTGTTCTACTCACTGCCTTGAACAACTCCAGCCCTTTTATTTTTCCTTTTTTTTTTCTTTTTTTAAAATTGGATATTTTATTTATTTACATTCCAGATGTCATCCCCTTTCCCCATTTCCCCTCCCTAGAACCCCCTATCCCATCCCCCTCCTCCTTTTTGCTTTTATACCATTTTAATTACATGCATGTATTAAGGTCAGTTCTAGGTTGAGGGTCTAGCAATACAATCGATGCAAATAGTCAAGGAACAAGCAAGACAATAAACACAAATAGTCAAAGAACAAGCAAGGCATTAAACACAATTCCATGAACACTCCCGTGATCACTGTTTCTAAGGGCTTATCAGGATGACCAAAATATCTGAGCCAACTTCCCTGTCCTAGCCCAAAGTCATTTTCATGTCTGAAGCCTACTTCCTTGTTGTAGCCTAAAATTTAGATTCCTGTCTGAAATTATTTCTTTGTTCTAGCCTAAGATTTAGATTCCTACCTGAAATTACTTCTTTGTTCTAGCCTAGTGTCAGATTCTTGCCTGAAGCCTACTTCCTTGTCCTTGGCCAATGTCATATTCCTGCCAAGCAGCCCATTTCCTTGTCCTTGACCCATGTCAGATTCTTGCTAAGCAGCCCCAAAGACTCTCCGCCTCTCCCCCTTTTTTATTTCATTAACAAGACTGAGACTGTCTTAGGTCGTTCTGACAAGAATGCCTTCCTTACCTGTCATGGAATATGCTCCTCACCCTGGACAATTCTGCTTCCTCTGCTTCCACTCAGCTTGCTGTAGGAAGCTGTCACTGACCTCTTCAGACCCAGTAGTGTTTCCCTTTGAAGCTGCACCTGTCTCTACTGTGTTGTTTGTCTGATTTTCCGTTGTCCCCACAAAGCACGAAATACTTTGAGGACTAGGATGCTGGCACCAGCTGACTCGAAACACATACAAGTGAAATAATGACTCCTGAATGCTAGCGGGACACGGAGAGGGAGAACATGAGAGGGATTTGGAAGAGACTGGGTGATAACAGTAAACTTGGAGGTTTAAGGTACAGTCTGTGCAGACTGGATAATATGTTAAAAATAAAGCAGGTAGATCCTCTTCCCAGACTGGATCATCGAGGTCTCACAGAGAGTTGAATGTAGAAAGTCTCACTGTCAGCCTGTCTGTCTGTCCTTCCCAGCACAGCTCGAACCTGGAGAACTGCACAGAGAAAACATGTCTGCAAACCTTCAGAATTCTGCCAATGTACCAAGATGATGAGTACATACCAACGAGCCAGCTTGATTACTGCCAAGGTGCCAGTTTAATTCTTCTGAGAGACGCTTTCATTTTCATTTGCAGTGGACATTTCAAATGTGTATTTATTTGGGCTCATCATCCTTTTGGAGATGGCTACAAACACACTACAATGCGCCCTGTGTGCTCGCACTAGCACACAGTTTGAAACCCACCTTGCGGCATGCGAATTCATATTCCTGCATCTCTGTTCCATGCACCCTGACCCTCCTCTCCCCAGCTCCAGGCCCCTAATTTCCAATTTTGCCACCACCCCCCCAACCCCAGAAGCTGACTTGCCTGGAGACGTCTGGGCTGTTGCTCAGCCCATCCCCGTGGTTTTAAAGTGACACTAACTCTGACATCAGTGGCAGCTTGGCTTTACTACAGATATGTGTTCAGTCTGCTAATGCTGGCCCTTGTGTGCCTGTTTGCGTGCTCTGGACTGCTTATGTGGCCCCAGCAGTGACAGGAGGGTGGAGTGTGAAGACTGCTGCTTTATTGATGAGTAACTTCTGCCATAGCTTGGGGTTCTGCATGCTGTCAGACTCTGAGGAAGAAGTTGAAGGCATGGTGATCTCTATCAGTGAGTGGCCGTGGGCTTAAGATACGGCAGCATTCGGACCTAAGCTCCTGAGGCTTTCGATGCCCTTCTCCTCCCTCCTCCTTCCTGTCCTCGGCCTTGCCTCCTCTCTGCCTCGCTGAAGAGCTAATGGCTAATCATTTCCTTACAGAATGCTTCAATTGTGAAGCAGGAGCCATTTTAAAAGCACCCAGCTCCCTATTTTATTATTTTTCCAGAGAAAACAGGTTTTGCCGTGGCCAGCCTTGGTGCCACGGTAGGATATGACTTTTGACAGGTCTGAAACGCGCTCAGAACAGTACACAGAGGCCAGCCACAGCTCCCTAATTTAAGCAGGGGAGGGGAGCAGCACAGACTGTTTACCACGCTCAGTAGCACACGTGGCTTTACTTCAGAGGAAGGCATTCCTTTGAATCTGAGACCGGGACAGAGACAGACTATAAGAAGGAAAAAAGTTTGGTTTCAATATGTGAAATTGGTCCCCCTAGGGGAAACTTTAATTCTTGTCAAATGTTTAGGGAGAACACAAATGGGAAGGCTTCCATGTCTACAGATGTATCCCTTGGCGCTCCTGCTTAAAAATCTGTGCTGAGTCTCGCTGTAAGCCGAGGTGCTTCTGGAGGGCACGGGTGCTAGACTGGCCTAGAAGGAGGAAACAACCAGCTCCTGGCAAAATGACAGACTGGCCATCCAGTCACAGACAATAAGGTGCCTTCCTTGTCTGGTTACTGGGCATAGTGGCACATGCCTTGTAATCCCAATACTGAGAGGCAGAGGTAGGGAGACTGAGTTCTGGGCAAGCCTGGGCTACAAAAAGAGACTCTGTCTCAACAAACCAGTAACAGTAACCATCATAATTATTGAAACCACATACTTAGCCCTAGTATCTTAGAAAACTAACGTCTCCCAAACCATTAGAACTTTTAATCCAGCCTAGACTATACAGTGAAAGACTGCCTCAAAAGAAAAAGAGGAGGGAAGGGGGGGTTGGGGGAGAGGAGGGAATGGAGACAAAGCTTTCCATCAGGAAAGCTTGGGGCAGGGGTGGGAGAGGCAAGGGGTGGGCTCTGAGCCTCTTCCTAAGTTGTGAAGGAGGGAAGGAGAAGTCTGAGCAAATTCCTTTCATCAAGTAACTTTAACCTTCCTTCCCCTGGCTACCAGAGCTCTGAGGGCCCTGGGTCTCTGTGGGCAAAGGTTGGCCAGGGCAGGCCACCTTTACCCTCCAGAAGGTGGGAGAGTACAGTGCTCCGCATTGATCTACCAACCGCATAAATGTAGCCTCTGAGATGGTCGTCAAAAACACATTTCCAGTGCCCTTGGGAGAGAAGTCAAAAATTCTAATTATAACCAGCAGCTTCTGCCTTTCTGGGCATAGCCAATGTTTTGAAGAGGAAGGGGAGCTCCATGGGCAGGGCAGGCGACTGCTGAGAAGGGACAGAAGTGTTACAAACATCTTCCCCACAGGGCATGAATGACCCTGAAGTTAGGTAAACACCAAACGCCCTGGGTAACCACGGCTAACCACCACAATATGAGTGGAGCTGGAGTTTGAAATAGATACACCTTTCCCGATGCAGACAAACCTTCAGCCTCAAGAGCATCCAGAAGGGCTTCTGGGACCTCACTCTGGTCCCCAACAGCATGTGACCTAGAGGAAGTATCTTTCCTGTGCCATCTTATGCACCCATGACCTTGGCTGAGTGCAGGAAGGACCTGAGCAGTCTTTCTGGTGACCTGACAGGAAGTTCTGTTGTGTACTTTCTGTCTTTCCAGAGAGAAATTGCTTCACAAGGACAAGCCTTCTGACTGTGCCGCTGGCCTCTGAATTCTATGTGGCTTAGTAGGTGCTAAGTGACTCTGTTGAGTAAACTTTGGCCCACTGCTGGGAAGGAGAAGGACTGAGGAAAGCAAGGGAAAGAAAAAGGTGTGTTAGGAAGGTGGCTCAGTCCCTGAAGGGCTTTCCACACAAGCCCAAGGACCTGGGCTGGATCTCCACAATCCATGTACAAAAAGCAATGTGCTGGTTCATGCTTGTAATTCCAACCCTGCGGAAGGAGAGTCTGCTTTGGATTTAGATAGCCATGGTAGCCTACTCAGTGAGCTCCAGGACAGTAAGAGACCATGTCTCAAAACCACAAACAAACAAAAACCAAACCCACCGGTGTCGGGGCAGAGAGGAACCCGAGGAATGACACTCTTCTGACCTGCATACACAAGCACGTGTCATACCCACAGAAGAAGGGAGGGAGGGAGAGAAAGGGAGGAAGAGAAGGAGGGATATATAGAGAGAGACAGAGAGAAGAGGTGGTTTTTATAACTGACCTAAATTAGATTAACATGATTTAAAAATAAATAAAAGACAGCTTTGAAGGTGCAAACGTTCCTTGAAGCCATCCCTGCCCTTCTTTCTCTCGCTTTCTACTTAAAAAGTGTGAACTTGTTGTTTCAATACATGAGTAATGACTGAATCAGAGGAAACATATCTACCCAAATATTTACAATGTGCTTATGGCAAAGATGTTTGTTGAGAGCTATTTTGAAACGTGCACGTTTTCCACATCGCATCTGCTGAAGCACACAACAGAACTTTTTTGCCTATTTATCTGCACCTTGGTGCCATTGACTAACCTCTCTCCATCCCCTCTTGGTTTCCTACTCTCCCTGATAGTTTTGAAGCCATTTTCAACACCAGATGACTTTAGCCTGCTGGGAGTGTGCTCACGTTTGCTAGTGTTGGACTATACAGGGTTGGGAGAGACTGTCACAGGTGCAGAACTCAGAGGCAACTGTTAAATGTAGAGTAGACTGGGGGTGTAACAGGTGTGGAGTACTTGCCTGGCACTCACAAGACTTTGGGTTTGATCCTAAGGCAAAAAAAAAAAAAAAAAGAAAGAAAAGAAAAGGGAAAGCAGCCTTTAAAAATGGAGGGTTTATCTCTGAGAATAGACTTCAGAACATGAGGAAGTGAGTTCTGATAAACTCTTTGATGGTTAACAAAAGAAATCTTTGGTCCTTAGAACTAAGACAAAGAGAGTTCCAGGGTCAGTCAAGCAGGGAGAGTCTTCTTTTCTATTTAGAAAAACATTACCTGCGGTGCTGGGATACTTTACTATAGACAGCAGCAGCAGTTCCATCTTTGACCTAGTCTCCAGGTGGGTGGAGAAAGCCAGAAGACATCATACATGCTACTCAGCAATGCACATGGCAAAACATCTAACCATATCTTCATAGAACATATACCAGCTGTCAAGATCCCTGGCAGAAGCAACCAGAGGAGTTGTTTATCTTTGGAGGGACTGAAGCAGTTTTATAGTTTTCTGTGGCATGAGCAAGAGAAAGCAACTCACATCAACTCCCTACACACCCAGGGAGCCCAGCAGCCAGGAAGTGGGGCTGGGTAGGAAACCTTATAAGTTACCCCCAGTGACCCATTTCCTCAAGCTAAACTCCAAACTTAGAAATGTTCCAAAAAAATCACTACCGGGTGAGGACAAACCACAGGGGCCTGTGGGAGATGGCTTTACTTTCAAACCACAACAGAAGGATAGGGAAGTGTGAGCCGGGTCTGAGACCAGCTGAACATTCAAAAGTCAGGAGGCTCAGAATGAAAGTGATGTGTGAAGCTCAACCTTTTTTATCAATGACTATTTTCAGAGACTGGAAGTACAGACTATGCTTTGGGGAGAAAAGTCAAAGAGACAGCCAGTTCTCTAGAATATGGGTCAAAGATTCAAACTTCCAAACACTGCCAAAAGTGTTCTACACTGGCTACAGTTCACAGAATGAGCCTAAGTTGGGAAGAAATGTAGCCTCATGTCTCATATTCCCAAGGTAAGTCAGGAATAAATGGGATGGAAGGTACTCCAGCCAGTACTGTTGATTTGGAAAAGGTCTACAGATTAACAACACCTAGAACACACACAGAGCAGATTCAGGGTACACACTGGATGTAGAAGGTTTTGAAGAACTGGAGAAATGACTGAGGACAAACAGATCTATCAAGAGTGTGAACTTAATTCTCTGAAAAAAAAGCTGTATGTAAATTGAACCTTCTAGAAAGTCTGATTGATTGACTAATTAGAGCCATAGTGACTGTCCAGAGCTAGATCGTCCTTGCCCACCTTTGTACCTGACCCAACAACCTTGGGCTGTCCTTTTGGAAATAAAGAAACC
Source organism: Mastomys natalensis (assembly GCA_021653895.1). Lineage (NCBI taxonomy): Eukaryota > Metazoa > Chordata > Mammalia > Rodentia > Muridae > Mastomys > Mastomys natalensis. Next base: position 626,464 of record JAJTUV010000890.1, read on the forward strand.
TTTAGGAATGCCCTGTATTATATAGACGCATGAGAGAGCACCCAAGACCTACAGCAAAGGATTCTTCACTTCGCTGTAACCATCTACACAATGTACCCACTAATGTATTGAAAAGGGGTACTGATTTATGACTTTCTTTTTTCTGTTACTACAAAGACACCATGGGATTGTTACCTCATTAGAGTATGGTGTTTGAAGCAACCTGAGTCTGTCTCTAGGGCCATGGGGGTGTGTCTTTATTTTCTCACTTTAGGGTGAGAGCTGTGTTTTCTGTTGTCAAGGGGACAAGGAAGCCATTGCAGGAGGGAAGGGTCAGAAGACAGTAAAGCAGTCTCGCTCAATATGTGACCGCTGTCTAACTGTGCCACAGGCTGCCTCAGGGCACAGTGAGAGCAGAGGCAGTTGCTGAGACACTGCAGAAACATCCAAGAGTGTGTCATCGAGAGCACACAAAGCCCAGACAGGCTTCATACAAAGGCATGGAATACAAGACAACCTGGGTGGCCACAACAGTCTGAACATGGATGTGGGGCAAAATGCCACTCTGCAGACTAGAGTAATGAAATAGTAGGTTTGAGATACTGGGCGGCAAATGAGGAGATTCCCTTAGCTCCCTTGCCAAGACTTCTCTGGGGACTGGCATCCCAAATGACTTCCTCTTAGCACTTTGACCCCAGCTCACTCCTCCCTTACCACTTTTCTATTCCTCCATCTTGGATGAGGTTTGTTTGTTTGTTTTTTCTTTTTTCATTCGTCTCTCTCACTAAATCTTGAATCACTTTATTGTAATTTTTTGTTTTGTTTTAATCTCTTTCTCTTCCTCAGCCTTGGGTCACTTTTTAAAAACTCCCTTTTTTTCTCCCTAGGTCATGGCCAGGACAAGTCATTAGACCGTTGAGTTCCATGAATCACTCAGAACAAGTGTTTGCTCAGTCATGTTATAAAATATCTCTCCACTTGAAGACACAAAGGGATTTGTTGTAAACACAAAGATCCTCTTGTCAAAAGTCCTTGACATGGTCACTCGGAGAAAGACCCAATTAAGGGAAGAAGGAAAGGGGTGTCCATTCCCAAAGTCTCCATCACAGGGCTGATTCCTGGTAGGTCTGACTCCATCGTCTGGTTGCCCTGGTGCAACCCTCTACTTTGTACCTTCTGGGACTGTTGAAGAAGGCACAGTAGAGATTTATGACACCCGTTGTTCATTCCAGCCCAGCCAGCTTGGCAGCAGCAGGCTCTGTGTTCCTCTGCACAGCTTTCCACACTCCTGCCTGAGCAGAAGCACATGACAATTTCAGTTTTGAAACAAGCAGATGTCTTGTCAGGAAAGAAATACACGGCCCAAAGGAGCTGGGAAGACAAGCCCCAGGCCTGGGGAGACAGCTCTATGGAGAGTTCACATCTCACAGTGCCAACCAACCTCTCGCCACCATTAGCTTGCATGTCTGGAAGCCAGATTCTATTTAATGTTTTTTTTTTTTCCTTCCCAAGAATTCCTCTCTTGCTGCAAGGAGGCTAAAGGTTGAGAGTGAAGAAGTAGCCTGATCATTCGCACTGGAAATGCTGGCGTGGAGGGAAGCTCACGGCCAGGGGTGGGAGGGGGGGGGCGGAGTCAGTCTTTATAGCAGAGCTGACCTGCGGGATGCATGTTAAATGGGCTACCACAGGATGTAGTAGAATTAATCATGGGCTCACCTGTGGGGCTCCAATCCTTTCTTGGAGATGGAGGAGGCCATGCCTTCTGTAGTCACTGCCTCAAAGGTCTCTGTTCTGCTCTCCTGACAAATATATGGCATGCTGAACTTACTAACATGATCAGTGTTTGGGGAAAAAAATTTAACTTTTTCTCAATAAAGATACCATTTCCTAATTTGAAAATCAACATTGCTTAGTTTGATTCATTGACATAAACCTAAATGATTACACTGACCAGTGTAAAATCAGATGGAAGGGAAGACAGACAAGGAGTGGGCTACTCAATGACAGCACAGGCTTTATTCTGGGAAAGACTTTCAGAGAGGGTGCTGGTATAAAGAATCAGGCACTTACAGCCTGGCATAGAGATAGGGCAGAGAATGGCAGAATGGGGTCTTTCGGGGGTGGGGGCTGGTCACCAGGGGTCGCTAGATAATAAAGTGAGTAGTGAGTTAAATGTCAGGTGAGCCATAAACATGGGGGACTACTGGGGGTGAGGGGAACAAAAATATAGGAAACCTAGTCACTTTAGCACTGAAAACCAAATTACTTCAGCTTCAGAAATTGTCACTGTTTAACCAAAATGGCAGAGCTTTGCAAAATGGTATGGCTTTGGCTAACACACAGTGGAAGATCTTTCAAAATGACTCCAATTTCAAAATTACTACTGGACAGGCTTACTGTAAATCTAACTTTTAATTAAGAAAATATGATCAAGGACTTATAAATAATTGATGGATGATAGAGAGGCCAAATAATGTTTTGTTTGAAGTGTGAGCTTTGTATAAGTTCCTCACATCAGTTCTTTGTGTCTTTTGGACAAGTGTTTGCTGAGGTTCTTCAGCAAGAGCAACCCAGAATTCATACACCTCCTACTTGCTGCTCTCTAGACCTTCTGTGTCCTCTTCACTGTGCCTAAGAAGTCAAGATACCCAGAATGTCAACTGCTATAGACAGCATAGTGTCAGGCTTTCTAATCGGTGTACACCTAACTAAGACTGGAGAATAAGGACTCCGGATGGGGCCTGGGGCCAGGGCATGGGGTCTGGGGCCAGGGGATGGGGTCTGGGGCCAGGGGATGGGGCCTTGGGCCAGGGGATGGGGTCTGGAGCCAGGGGATGGGGTCTAGAGCCAGAGGATGGGGCCTTGGGCCAGGGGATGGGGCCTGGAGCCAGGGGATGGGGTCTGGGGCCAGAGGATAGGATGGGGAAGTAAATGAAAAGAGCTACTTGGCAGGGGAAGACAAGGAGTCCTTCCTTACGTGGGCTACAAGTATCAAACTGAACATGCTCAAGAAACCGCTCCCCCCACCCCACCCCACCCCCACACACAAAGGTAGGAAAGGCTGTTGTAATGTAAACAAACTTATAAATGGCCAAGAGCCTTCAGGTCCCAGGGTTTTTTTGGAGTACACTCTTTTCCCAGCTCAGGACCCCACTCCATTCTCTGGAGGGCTTTATCATTCTTAATAAAATGTCTCTATTTCTATTTCTAACCATGTGTCTCTGGTACAATTCTTTGCCCTGGGACACAAAAGCCTGGAAAAGTCAGGAGTCACCCTGGGACTCAGATCCACTACCTAACACACCAGTGGCCTAGCCTTGCTTCCTCTTTTCTTCTTCCCAAATCTTTCTTGGTTATAAGAAGGGAAGGTTCTTTGTAAAGAGGATGCCACTGAGGAGGTGGCCAGCGGGTATTGATGCTGCCTGTCTTCCTTATACCAACCACAGACCCCAGCCTGTTGACTAGAGCCACACATATCATCCAGGACTCTTCTCTGCTGGGAGCCACAGCTTCCCAGGCAGCTCCGCCATCTCCAAGTGCTTCCAGCACCTGGGTGATTTGTTTAACATTACTCTTGTAAAGTTGCTGCCTCTCCTCCAGCCGCGTCAGCATGCCTCCCTCTTCTTCAGAAAGAGCCAAGAGAAACTATTAAAAATGTGTTTGAAATTACACATTCCCCCAGTCTCCTTGACAGAAGAGCTTTGCAAAGCTCGTTAAGAAAGCTGGAGAAAATTCCTCTGCACATTTCTGGGCTTATGGTTATTATTCTCCATGTGTTGCTCAGCTAATAGGATGTGACGCTGGACATCATGATCCAAGAGAAAATGGCTGCCTAAGTCGGGGCTTTCATTCTACAACAGCAGACGTGGCTACCATTTTGGCCAATTGCAGAAGAGATGAGCCAAGGGGACAGAGACAAAGAGTTTTGGAATGTGGCCCCCTCCCCTCCCTCTCCTCTTCTGCTCTCTCTTTCAGAGGCTGGATGGCTGGATTCACCTTATTTTACCGCTTCGCTCCAACTCTGTAAAACTGAGCTCAAGCAGAGCTGGACTATGCAGCTTGTAAATAATCTCCTACAGGAGCCTCCTAAGTGGAAGCAGCCGGTTCCATTCAATTTTCTCCTCTGATTACCATCGATGACCTCCAGACAGCTCAATCCCTTGCATAATCCCCAGGCAGAGCAGAGCCTCTGCTCTGCCTCTGTTGGAAGGAATGCTACGCTTGACCTTCTCCCGTTGCTCCTGTGCTTACACAACTCTGTGAGAAATAGTCTGGCTCTGGGCTGGAGCCACCAGGGGAAACTCCGCGGCATGGCTTCACATCTTCTCCAGCAGTCGTGAGCGCCTGGAGAACATGCTTCTGAGTAGACACATTAGAAGTCAGGTTCTCTGCCCTCAGTGAAAGGTACCTTTCCCTATTAAAAACAAGGAAGCCCAGTGACATTTCTGTGACACAAAATCAAAAACACCACCATTTGACCTTGAGCCATGGAAATAAGTTTAACAAGCAAAAGCTAAAACATGCTAAGATTCTCTAACAAGTAGCGTGTGGGAGACCATCAGGAGAAACTTTAAAACCCATTTAAAATTCCCAATTTACAGTATGTTATAAATTTCCACAACAGACAGTAGAGGGATAACCCCAGCCCTGTGACTTCATCTTGATTTAAGATGCCATTGCTAACGGAGCTGGCTTCTGTAGAAAGGAAAGACTGCTTCCTCACAGGGAATTCTGCTTCTTTTGAACTAAAGAATCTGGAAGAGAAAAAATATGCAAGTTTTTCTCTTAGTTACATAAATCCTGAGTTGTTTACGGGACATTATATATTCTACTAAATGCTAAATCAAGGATTAAAGAGAAATTTCCAGAAAAGAATTCCTAACCTCTATTCCACCCTTCTCTACAACTCTCTTATTTTTCTTTCCTTTTAAATTTTTATTTAAAGGAAGAACCAAACCTGATTCACCAGATATCCTTGGAAAGAATTTTTCTCCTAGAAGATTTTCTCTCCCCAAGCTCCAAGCTCACTCATGCACAATAGTGCAAGACTTTTAGCTGGGAACTTGTTGCCTATAAGATTAACCTTTATATATACATATATTATACACATACATGTATATACATATATATGTGTGGTTATACATATACATATAAATATATAGTATGTGTATATATATATATATGTCAAAATTTGTGTTTTTCAGGTCAATACTAACTTTATTTCAAGGAGTTGTCCTAAGTCCCCAGACTTTAAACACCGGAAGGGGCGAGCATCGATCTTGTAACTTCACAGTCTCTATGGCTCCATCTGACTAGACCACACACTCAGAGACTTTTCTTCTAGGCACCAGTCTATGGAGTAGGCCCTACTGCTTCCTCCATTGGATTACAAAGTACATGAAATAGGTATGTGTCAGTTTAGGTGAGCAAGAGTCAACATCTGCTCACTGTCATTTCCAGGCCCCAGGGCGGTGTCTGGCTCACCCATTCCACCATTCATGCATCTATCTTTCATTCATGTTCCCCAGGTTAAGGTTTGTCTTAGTTTCTTCTCCTGTTGCTGAGAACAAATAATCTTATAAAAAGCAAATAAGGATAGCGTGTATTCTTCCCACAGTTAAACGGTAGAGTCCATTATGGAGGAAAGTCAAGGCAGCAGGGCTCTGAAGTAGCTAGTCATGTTACACCCACATTCAAGAAGCAAAGTGAAGAATTTATCTACTGGTCAACTCCCTTTATCTATACATATACAGCCCACCTCAAGCTCAAGCTTCACAAGCAAAGAGCCAGTGGTGAGACATTGAAGGAAAGACTACTCGCTAAGTGACAAACCAATGAGGCTACGAGGGAAGCTTACTGGGACCCAGAGCGAGTGGGTGTCGGCTGAGGCAGCAGAGAAGGCTGCAAAGAAAGCCAGAGCTGATCATGTGGTAGTGTAGGCCATGATCATGCCTACACTACCTGGGTTTGCGCCCAGGTCATGGATAACTGTGAGAGATGGTTAAAGCAGCCAGAACAGTGGTATGACTTTAAAAGGGTTGGGGGATGAGACCCTGTCAGGAGACTCAATGATATACTAGTGTATGATCTGAAAACTCACAACAGCTCAGCATCTGGCCTAAGCAGTGGGGCTCCTCACTGATACCTTCACAGCAGCTGTCTCATGTGGAGATGGATGTGGAACAAGTTTAGAGCTGGTGTTTAAGCTGCCCTTCAAAAACCTTAAATCCAGACTTGACACAGATCCAGCATTTGGGCATATCTAACTTGCTTGATATATTTGTTTCAGAATATAGAAGTTTTAAAACATGTGTTATATTGTGTAGTGTGTGTGTGTGTGTGTTAGAGGGGGAAGGGGAAGAGTTGTGCAGATGTATGTGTGGAGGGGTGCCCACTGAGACCAGAAGAAGGTATCAAATCCCCTGGAGTATACAGGATGTTGCTAGCTACCCTATGTGGGTGCTGAGAACTGAACTTTGGTTTTCTGAAAGAGCAGAAAGCACTCTTAAATGCTAAGCCTCATCTCAATCCCCTAACGTTTAGAAATTTTAATTTTTAAAATATTTTACCAACTAAAGAGTTTTAAAATTTTGTAATAACTAAATAATTTCTAATAACCATGAGAGAAAACTCACAACTTTATGTGTGTATATACATACACACCCCCACCTTCCAGGAGGTCACAGCTTACCTGGTACTACATTGTTGTCTAACCTAGACACCTGTTCTGTAGCACAGGGAAGCAAGTTCTATGTTCATCAGCATCGATGCCAATGCCTGTCCTACAGCTGCTTCCATTGGATTGACTTTGTTTCTGCTTTAATCAAACACACACAAAACACCAAAACAACCAAACAAACAAAAAAAACAAAAAAAACAAAAAACCCTCCCAAGTTGTGTATCAGCAGCAGAGGACAAAGAGGCTGATGGCTTCTGGTGTTTGTCTAGGTGAGTTGTTAAGGAAAGACAATGTTTTACAAAAGCAGTGCTATCTCTGACTTAACTCAATCAACACCATGATCCCGGACAATTCCCAACCCCCCTCCCCCATTAACCTTTTAAGAACTTTAAATAAGGAAGAACTTTTGTTCTTCTAAAATCTGCTAAGAAATCTTACAGTTAGGATGACATTCTGCTAGCTTTTATTTAGAAACGTGCTTTAAAAATACATTTCAGTTTTCTGCAAGAAAATGGATGACCAAGAAAAGATACCTATAGCCGTGGCTGAGGTGAGCACCTACCCATCAATCCCCAGCCTGAACCAAAGCTGTCAACTTGGGCACATCCTTTGCTGAGGTTCAGGTTGGGCCTCTCTAAGAAGGAATCTTGTTGTCATGAGGATTTAGAATAGAAAAAGAAAACTTACCAAAGGCTTCAGGGTGAGAAGAGCAATCTAAGGGTGTCCACAAGGGGCGTCGGTATGAAAAGAATGACGGAAACCTGTCTATACTGGTGTGTTGGGGTAAAAAGAACACTCTAAGCATGTCCACACAACCCAAGAGTGCCAGAACTCCTAATTTGGAGTCATTAGTCTTTTTGCATTGGGATGACTATGAAGAAGACCACACAAGGACAAACCAACAGGCAGCATACAAGCATCACACAGTCCCAAGTGTCAATTCTGATTTATTTTTTCACTGGGAAGGGGATTATGAGAGCTGGCTGTCACACTGAAAGAAGCCTACCCAAGTCTTCTGGCCAGACAATGGTTTGAATGCTGTGGGGACCAGCCCAAACAAACAAAATCAAACAAACAAAACAAACATTAAGATTTTGATTTCCTACAATGTAATTCTTCGGAAGAGCGGAGAGGAAAGAGAAGCAGACTCTCTCCTGTGACCTAGTTTGAGTAATTAAAAAATGCTTGACATATTCAAACCAAACACCACCAAAAGAAATAATTTTTCAAAAAAGAAAGGAAGTCTGATTTACAGTAGGCTGTTGGGGACACCGGAAGAGGATTTAGAAGAGGACATAGTCATCTCAAGTGTGCTGATAATTTTTAGAGATAGGTGTATAAATATGCACAACATTATTCACAAATTCAGAGTGTAGGAGTCAGAGCATGTGATCTCTGCTCCCATGGGTGAGAGAGCATTAACGATGGAGGGGCAGTCAGAATGGCTCAACACTGTATCTGGAAGCCTGTGAATGAGCCATATCTGTGGTGCTGATGGCTGTCCTGAGAGTCAACCGTGTTTAATTAAAACTGACTCCTGTCTTTTCAGTCAGTGAAAGGCATTGAAGCAACAAACCTCAAATCAACTGAGGGAATTTACTACCCGAGGAAGATTCTGAGGCTGAATTGTACCCTACAGCAGTCTTCCTACACAGGGAAAGAACAAAGAGTTTAAGGACGCAGTTAAGTTGTGAGCACAGCTTGCCTATCTGTTGAGTTTTCCAGGAAGCTGCTAGACTTCTGGAGTCACCTTGGAGATACTATTTACTGACTGTCTTCCTCTATGAATGGAATTTCCTTCCTAATGGTTGTTATTTATTTAAGACAAAATGATGTAGGATATTTGTACTGGTTAGTTTTTGTCAGTTTGACTCAATAAAAGTCATCTAGGATAGAGAACTTCAACTGAGGAATGTCTTCATCAGATTGGACTTTAGGCATGTTTGAAGTCAATTTATTAGCTAGTGATGACGAGGAAGAGCCAGTTCACTGTGGACAGTAGTACCCACTGACAGGTGGTCCTGGCTTGTATAAGAAAGCAAGCTAAGCATGTTAGGATTCTGTATAAACTCCACCCCCACAGTTACCTGGCAACAGCCAGGTAGACCTGGCCCACTATAAAAGGGGCTGCTTGCCCCCTCTTCTCCTCTTGCACTCTTGCTATCTTGTCCCTCTGTCCCCTGGCCCCTTCTCCCTTCCCTCTCTCCACGTGGTCATGGCTGGCCTCTACTTCTCTTCTTTCTCTTCTCTTCTCTTCTCTTCTCTTCTCTTCTCTTCTCTTCTCTTCTCTTTCTCTTCTCTTCTCTTCTCTTCTCTTCTTCTTCTTCTCTCTCTCTCTCTTCTTTCTCTCTCTTTTCTCTCTCTCTTTCTCCCCTCTCTTTCTCTCTCTTCTCTTTTCTCTTCTCTCTCTTCTCTCTCTCTCTCCCTCTCTCTCTCTTTGTGTGCCTTTCTCTGCCTCTACTACCCTCTTAACTCCCCTCTCCATGCCCTGAATAAACTCTATACTATATATATACTATACTATACTATACTATACTATACTATACTATACTATACTATACTATACTATACTGTTATGTAGCTGGTCCCTCAGGAGGAAGAGATGCCTCGGCATGGTCCCACTGAGATATCCCCTTCCCCTATACCTCACCACACACCCATAGAACATATTCTCTATCTCCTTATCGTTTTATAAACACATCAAATCAAGCCATCTAGAGCAAGCAGATAAGCAGAATACTTCATGGGAACTCCAGCTCCTGCCTCCGGGTTCCTGCTTTTGAGCTCCCCCCGCCCAGTGCCCCCAGGTTCCTGCCATTGAGCTCCTTCATGGTTGAATAAAGGACTGTGATGTGGAAGTATAAGATCAATAAACTCTTCCCTCTCCTAAGTTGTGTTTGGTCAGTGATCTACCACAGCGACAGAGAAGCAAATGAGGTTGAAGCTGAATGAGCTTCAGCAACATGACGTAAGTACCTTACATGTCTATGCCCAAGCAAGGTACAACCAGGATCGTCTGAACAGCTGGAGCAATGGGTGAGCAGGTCACTGCCCTCTCACAGGGCACAGCATAATGTCCAGCTGTGAGCACAGTCCGGGGTGCAGATGGAATGTGCAGGCTGAACGGGCCACTTGTCTCGGTATGTATCCTGCTAGCTAGACTTGAGGGCCTAGACGGAGGGACTGGCTTTCCCTGAGAGCGCCCTGCAATGCTCTTTGCCTCAAGGGAAGCTGAGGAGAAGCTTGGTGGGACAGAACCAGATGTCTTTTGCGGTAGAGGACCATGAGAGAAGTGAAGGAATTCATATATATATGGATGTGCATTTATATCCATATCTCTGTTCTGGAAAATTATCAGCACACTTGGGGTAGGTTGTGTCCTCTCTAAGTCCTCTTCGAGTCGACCCAATAGCCAACTGTAAATCACACTTTCTTTCCCTCTTAAAAACAATGATTTATTTTACTATTTGGTTTGAATGTGCCAAACACTTGAATTACACAAACTAGATCACAGTAGGAGAGCTATTCCTCTTTCCTCTCCTCTTCCAAAGAACTCTTATTCATTGTAGGAAGTCAAAATCTTCCTGGGCTATTCCCACTTGATTATTTGGGGGAGAAAACTAATAGCCTTTTGCTAGACACCTAACCTTTTAGAAAACAAAGGTCCTGAATTAACAAAGGCCTGTGTAGAATACCAGTACCCAGGGCTGACCTGGGGCATCTGTGCCCAAGGCCTGCCTGGGACACCTGTGCACAGGGACTGACTGCCTGGGGCACCTGTCCATAGGGTCTGACTGCCTGGGGCACCTGTGCACAGGGACTGCCTAAGAGCTTTAACTCTGCAGCACTGGATGTCATAGTCACTTGACAATATGAACAGCTTTGGTTTCCAGCTAACCCATCATGGATGGCTTAAAGACTCAGAGAACCACATCTCACCTGTCTGGAGATTGGGCTGCATGTACCAGCCTGGCCTCACTGGCAGGCCTCAAGCTACCGCAGAGACTCTTACATGTTAGAACTTAGAGTCATGACCTGGAAGCCTTTAAAATCAAATCAAGCTTTCATGGTCCCTTGCAGGCTCCATAGAACTTCTGGGAAATTTGAACCTTTAACAAGTTTTCAGGTACAATTGGATGCCGCTTGTCTGAGGACAACACTCTGAAGAGGCTTCACCTGAGGCCTCCCCGTCTGTCACAACCATGAAGAGGTTGAAGTACCTGCTACTTCCTTGGAGTCTTTCCCTTCCATTTGTAAAGTATACAAGTAGGAGCAGAGGAGCAGAGAATAAGTCTACACCACTGCCCACCAGACACAAGACACACACGTATACACAGGCACATACACACACACACACACACACACACACAAGAGAGAGAGAGAGAGAGAGAGAGAGAGAGAGAGGAGAGAGAGAGAGAGAAGAGAGAGAGAGAGGAGAGAGAGAGAGAGAGCGCCTAGAAAACCAGCCATTTCTCTGGCCTCTCATTTCCTCTGGCTCCTGTGTGCCTCTGCTCATTTATATGGCTTCTGTTTCTGGAGGATCCATCATGGTCTGAATCTGGGGTGAGCCAGCAGACACTGAGGACTGGAGCTGCATGGGTAGTGGCAACAGTTAGGGAATGTGCATCATCAGATGGTGCTAAGATTGCTAAGGCAGTTCTCCATAGGAGAGATGATTTGCAAGCAAGGGGAGCTCTGCAGTTGTCTTCAGGTACAGAGCCAAGGATGTACAGAAGAGTGCAGATCCAATGCCCAGAGGATTCAGAGGTCCCTCATCCACAGCAACAAAGCCACGGGTGCAACATGGCTTTCATTCATGGCTCAAGGACAGTATTTCACGGATATTGGAAAACCCATAGAGTTTGGTTTGTCTGTTTTTAGCCTCTACCTATATCCTTCTCAAAAGTTTTTTTTTTCTTAAATGATTAAAAAACAAACAAAAACTTTCTAACATGGTTCCATCCAAGTGGTCATATTTCTAAGTGTCTTAACCCACATACACCAGGGCCAGTGAAACCCACGCTGGTTTGCTAAAAGATGATGCCATTTCCTCTGCCTTTCATGAGAACAGGATGGAAAAGCTGTGAACTTGCTAAGTGTATAAGCAGGACCATGTGGGTGGCTCCTGGGAGAGACACCTGTTTTGCTACTAAATGTAGGATCACAAACACAGTGTTCTGGAATATTATCCCAGTTTAGCCGGCTGTAACACCAAGGGCATTTCTAGAGAATTTTACAGCAATACATGCCAAGCTGGCGAGTTATGATCTTGGTAAAGAGTGTCTGCATTAAAGGAGAATCTTTTTCATCAGTGCAGACCACTCCACAGTGGCATGGCTCTATTCATTCAGTCGGTCTATTCATTGAGGTGATTTTTATTTTTTTTCTATTACAAAGTCACAATGGAAAAAATATGCTATGTACATGCATGTGTGAGGGTGCACATATAAATGTGCATGAGAAGTGTGTGTGTACACTTTCATTTTTGAAACATGATCCCTATAGTTAGTGTTGATGGATTTTTTATGTGCATTTGACCAATACTGTCATTTTTACTATTATTTGATAAATTCATAGATGTACGTAAATGGTATCATGACTTTATATGCCCCCTCCCACCTTCATTTGTATTGTTTTTTTCTAATGTACTGAGTTTGCATGTTTGACTTGACATTATCCAGGTCTTGTGCAGTCCAGCGCAGCTGCTGAGCTCCTGCATGTGCTGTCCTGTCTGGTAGACACCGTGTCACAGAGCACTCCTCCCATCTTCTGGTCCCTCATTATTTCCACTCCTCTTGGGTGATCCCCAGCTTTGCGTTGATACACATGTCCCACTTAGGGCTGAGCACTCAATGGTCACTTAACTCTCAGCTCTTTGGTGAGTTATAGTCTCTGTATCAACTGTTACCCACTGCAGAGAGACGCTTGCTGTCAAGGTGGAGAAGAGTGTTTGACTATGGGTAGAAATTGCCTTCCCCATTATTATTTTTTAATTTGTGAGATTATAATATAATTATACAATTTCCCCTTTTCTTTCCTTCCTCCAAACACTTCTGTATTTCCTTCCTTGACCTCTTTCAAATTCATAGCTTTTTTCCATTAATTGTTGTATACATACATACATACATCATACATTTCCCCTAAATACATTAATATGACCTGCTTAGTCTATATAATGTTGCGTCTGTGTATGTTTTCAGACTGACCATTCTTATTTTTCTTGAGTTGCCTGTGGTTCTTTGTATAGGTGAGGCTTTATGATCTTTTCACATCCACTTAGATATTTCAATTGGTCATTGTCGACTTTGTTCAGTCATGCTGATAAGATTTTACTAGTTTAGCTTCTGATATTACTAGGAAACACAATCTCACAGCAAACCTTCTGATCCTCTGCCTCTTCCAATCTTTCCCTCCCTCTTCCACAATAATCCTGAGCCTTAGGTTTGGAAGTTGTATTGTAGTTGGATTGTGCTCTACAATTCTGCATTTTTATTGGTTGTGTTTTTCTGCAATGGTCTCCATCTCTTTTGAGAAGTCTCCTTTATTAGGAGTAGGACTTCACTTATCTGTGGATATAAGGACAAATACTTAGAAAGTAGAATTGTGCTGGTTTTGCAAAGTGGTGGTTGTAGGTTCTCCTCCAGGATCAATGAGCTTTGTAGCTAAGTTTCCAGCACCAGACATGGTTTCTGTCCTCTTAAGTCTGTCTAGAAATCCAATAAGAGAGCTCTGCTTACACAAGGTATGCTGCTGGTGTCTGCTGGTCATTGTTGTAGTTATAGGAGTCATAGCTGGGTAGGGATATTGATTGTGTCCCTCCTTTGCAAGTTTTCATGGAGCCTTCTGGTACCATAGAAGCTAATTCTCAGGGAGGAGGCACTCAAATGACGTCCAGCTCAGGGGCCTTTGGGTCCCAGGTCTCCAGGAGAAAAGACTCTGATTAGGAATGGAGAAGGGAAATGAAGGAGGTTAAAGTTAAAAATAACAGTAAGGATGTTGGAACATTTATAACTTTATAAAAGACCCACAATACATGTAAGTTATTATATAAATAAAATTATATCCTCTGCTGAAATGAGATTTTTTCCATCTGGGCTAACAATGCTCCCTCCAAAAGCCAAAGACAGTCTAACACCAACCACGAAACCCTCTTTTTGAATTGTTGGTCAGGGTGGACAAAGAGACTCCCCAAACATGACAGGTTATTACATTGTCCTTGGTTCCCCATCCCCCAGGAAGTGGAAAGGTCACTTCCTACTGCTGAAGATGCCATTCCAATTTTTTAATTGTGCTAATGAGGCTGAGAGCCACCCCTAAGTCTCTATCCTCCACTCCCACATTCTGGGACACTGGGGTTACTTTTCCTTTCCTTTATGATAGCATAAAATCACCCTTTCGTATATTCCATCTGTATTTCTATGCATGGGTTGCATGGACTGTTTGTTTCCCCCCTCCCATTTCTCTGTTTCTCTGCATTTCTTTTCTGTGGACCCCAGTCATCCTTCTCCTCCACTTGGATTTTCAGAAGCTAATAAAATTCACACCTAATCTGACACATGTGTTTCAGAGCTGACAAATGCTCTCAGAAGCACAGTTTCCTGCACTTGATCATCTTTAAACTTAGCTTTTGAGATACACAGGGTTGGATATAGAGACAGTCATCATCTAATGGATTCAGGGTTTCCTATAGGCATTCACTACCCACAGCCATAAAACACAAATCTCAAGGGGTTTCTCCCCACTAAATATTTGCAGTTTACAAGGTTAAGGACTTTCGCCACCTGTCTTTCCCTGAGGTTTTGGTGTGTGTGATGTAAGGTTGGGGTGGTTGGTGTCTTCCATGGGTCCCTGCTTGTTCTGGAGAGCTGAAGTGACACTGTGGTCTCATGGTAAAAACCTACCAGCAGGCTTCAAGTTACATGGCTGTAAGTCCAGGACTGTGGGGAGACAAGGGTAGACACAGGAGGAGCACTGAGAGATCCTGCCTCAAAGTAATAAGATGAGGGTCAATGCAGGAGGACACCAGACTTTCCTCCCTTGACCTTGGCATAGGTACACCTCAGGATAACATGCATATACAACACACACACACATTTTTAATTTTGATAGGGATAACATCTTTTTAAATCTTTTCATCCAAGCCAGGCAGTGGTGGAGCACAACTTTAATCTCAGCTCTCTGCACTTTCCACAGGATGGTGGCCCTCAGCTGTGAGTATCTGCAAGGACCTCTAGAGAACAGACAAGGGAATCCAGATCTTTCTCTCTCTCCCTCCTTTCCCCCCTCTCTCTTTTCTCTCCTCTCTCCTCAATTTCTTTCTCTCTTTCATATATATACTATATATGCTTATATAACATATATTTGTATCAGATTTTGATATCAAGGAGGTAACTTGACAAAATAACCAGGAATCTGCATCCTTCACAGTGCCTGCATCCTTCACCATAACTGCATCCTTCACAGTGCCTGCATCCTTCACTAATGTCCTCCGTGCTGTATCCTTCACCATAACTGCATCTTACGCGTATCCTTCCCAAATGCTCCTCACAGTGCCTGCATCTTCCCATAACGCATCTTCACAGTGCCTGCATCCTTCACTGTGTTAACAAACAGTTCATTTAATGGTAATTACACCAGTGCTTTAGGATGAAAATTTTACCTTCTTTTTGATTTTCCATTTCAGCCATATACAGCCATATACTCAGAGTCTATGCAGTGATGATGCGTGTATCATATCAATGATTTTATTATTTAGAGCAAAGAGTGGTAGAATAACGTTGCTCACAAATTGAGCACAAGCCCTCTTCCTTTATGAATTGTTCCTGGAAATTAAGACCTAAGGAATAAATTATGAAGGCAACAACATCTAAATTTCTCAGTCTAAAACCTACAAGTAAGATGCTTTTGTGCTGATGGGTCAAAACTGAAATTTTATCATTCATGCTCTCCCATGGTCTCTGGTAGTTTAGCCATTAGTGGGTCCTTGGTTGCAGGTGAGTGGAGGTCATTCAGTAGTCATTGGCTTCACTGTCACCTCTGCAAGGCTATGGTTCCTTCTGGGCCAGTCGTTGAGTTACACATTTTGGTGCCTTGTTTTTAAATAAATAAAAATAGTCCAACATATTCAACAAAATATAAATCATCATTCGAGGAGGTGAGCAAATAGGAAGACACTCAGGGCAACTATCATATAAAATCAAGTTCCCAGGAGCTGGGCTCCTACAGGCAAAGTCTAAAGCTAACATACATTGCTGTTTGAGACAGGAAAACAGAAGAACCTGTCCCGTTCACAAGGGATGCTGGTTCTTCTATGTCAGTGATCCAGAGAACACAGCTCAGGAATGTAAATTCCATTGTAAGACATCATGCAAGGAAGTCAAATTTGTATCACTATTGAAAGCATGATCAAATGACCAAATAATATTCCACATGATATGTGTGTGCTGTGTTTTTATTATTCAAGATTTGTCAATGGATTCTTGGGTTACTTCAGTATCTTAACTGTGTAAGTAACATTGCAATGAATAAGAATATGCTTACATGGGTGTGCTGGTCATGGTTGACCCGACCTGCGCGGTCTTGGTTATTCATGGGGTTCAAGGTGGACCATCACCTGAAAGAGAACATGGGCTGAGAGAAGGGACGAAGGCCAACATGGAACTTTGTCAAGGCTTCTGTTTAATGTGGGAGCAACTTACAGATATATTCCCCGGCAAGGGAGGAGTCAGGACAAGGAAGGGGCGGGGGTCCTGCCCAGGTCCATTCACCATCCAACCAGCTCCAGGAAATGCTAGACATTCTTTAAGTTCCTGAGACCTGAGAACATCTTTTCTCAACCTGGTACTGACTAGGCCTCCCAAAACAGCAGGAAATTTCCTGAGGCTTTCCCAGAACAGCAGGCAGTCTCCTGAGCTTGGCTTCTGACAGAGCAGGAGATTTTTTCTTAGCAGTTTCTCATAAAGGCAATTCACAACTTTTGTTAGCTGGGATGGTGGTCCAGGGTCCCCAACACATGGTAATTCCACTTTTAATGTTTTGAGGCCATCACATACTTTTTCCACGATGGCTGTGGCAGTTTAAATCCCACAGTGCCTGCAGTGCTTTCGTTCTCAGCAATCTGTTCAGCATTTTCATCTTGCTCTAGGGAATGCTCTTAGTAGGTGTAAATTGATATTGTTTCATGATTTTGGTTTGGATTTCTCTGATGGAAGTGATGCTGGGTGCATTTTCATTTGCCCATTGGCTGTCTCTACCTGCTTTCCTTGAAAAAACATTTGTTCAGATCTTTTTCCCATTTTAATTCAGATATTTTTTGCTCTTGCTACTGAATTGTATAGGTTTCCTGTGTCTTTTGAATATGAACCTTATCCAATATATAATTTGCAAACATTTCCTTCATTCTGCTGTTCTTTTTCCATATTTATTAGTATTATTTTTTGTGCAGAAGTGTTTCAATTTCTGTGGCCTTGCTTACTTTCTGCTACTTTTAATATCATATATTATATAATATTATTATATGTACATATAATATATTATTATAGTTATAGTTCACATATATTATAAAATATTAACATATAAACATATGTGCAAATATATATGTTAATATATTTTTTTTTAATTCATTGAAAGATTGGAATCAAAGAACTTTTCTCCCATTATTTTCTTAGCAGTTTTATAGCTTCAGGTCTCATCATTAAGTTTCAATCTCTTTAAAAGAATTTTTTGGTATGTGTTGTAAGATAAAGGTCTAATTTCAAACTTTGACCTGTGGAAATTCAGTTTCCCACATTGGTGATTCAAGAGGCTGCCTTTGCTGTGTGTCTTTGTTAGCAATCAGTTTTTGTATTCTGTTTGTTGGTTTTTATGCCACAGTGGTCTGTTGCTATAGTTTTGAACATACTTTGACAGAGAAGCTAGGATGATGTCCAGCCCCTTCTTACTTAACGTTTATACTGACTGCAGGAAATGATTAGGTCTACGTTGTGGGCTGGTTGTGGGTTCTTGAATGTTGTTGGGCTGTTGTGATTCCCACGGCCCCAAAGAGACTGGAATCTGGAGCCTTGACTGAGTTCACTCTGTGCATGGCACCAGGCGGGCGCTACAGGGCCCTGCCTGATGGGGGGAGTTCTCACTCAGTCTGAAGTTCCATGAGGGCGCAGGCTCTTGGATTGGGGATCCCCAGGCCAGGAGGTGGCTGAGGACCAACTGGTCTCAAGTCCTTGGGTTCTCAGATGCTGCTAAGAGGCCGCAGAAGGACCGAGACTGGGGGCATGTGGGCATGCAACTGGCCGGCCCACAGCCAAGAGAAATGGGGGTGGGGAGAGAAGAAAGAGGCCCTAGCAGCGCCCAGTGGGAGAGACTCGGTTACTGTACTCGTTTAGCAGACTCGCCGGCCGGCTAGCTTGCTTGAAGATGCGAGTCCCTGTGGTGGAAAGCAGAGAGGTCCTCCAGGCAGGAAGTTAGGTGCAGTGGCTGCAGCGGGTCAGCATTAAAGGCCTTCTCCATGTTTTCCCCACAGTGGGCCCCAGAGACATGACAAGAAAGTCCATGTTCCAAAAGGGTTTATTTTCATGGTGAATGCAGATGGATCTTGTAGTACCCCGTGAAACTCAGGGTAGACCTGAGTTAAATAGGGAGGGAGAAGGGGGGAGGGCCTGAGAAGAATGCTTAATTGGCCTTCAGGTATCTTATTAGTATGTAAATCTCTCTAGGCCTGAGGTCTGTAGTCACGCCCTCTCCCTGTGCTCTTTTGGAGGGGCTGCATTGCCTAGGTGACTGAACAGTGCAGGTTAATGGAGTTCCACGCCATGTGTTAGGAGCCTGTATTCTAAGAGCGTGGCGGAATAAATGCCTGTCCCTTGCAGGGTCTCCAGGCTACTTTCAGCCAGCACTTCTACCAAAAACCAAGACCCCTTTTACGGCCCTACAACTGACTACTCGGAGTCATTGTTGTTTTATTAGGATTTTAGGATTTATAGAAATACTGCTTCAGAAATTGCCTTTGGAGATGATAGTTGTGTTAATGACTCTTAATCATTGGCCTCACTAGAGCTGGAGTCAAGGCTTCCATGTGGGTCCATGAGTGTCCATAACACTTTGTGAGGGTGATTCCAGGGAGGATTAATTGAGGTAGGTGGTGAGAATATGGCATTTAAAATTATTTCATTATTAATAGGTCTTTTGACTATAAGAAATGGCTGCTCCTGACAGTATTCCCATTCTACTTCAAGGAAGGAGATGAACACCAATACCTCCATGTGGAGTTGCTTCAGTTGTGGCAAGATAGCCAATGGGTGAGAAATGCCCTAATTTCATTTGCAGATCTGCCAAGACAGGATGAGTTAATCTTTCACACACTTCTGCTTTACTTAAGGTCTGTCAGATGGTTCTGGGCCAGAAGGATGAAGACAGATACTCCAACATATTAAGAAATTAGGAGACTGTCTAGGCAGTCAGCTGTCTCTACAATTTTTATAAGCTTTGGATGTCTTTGTGCTTCCTGAATATTCTGGTGATATTTAATTCTTTCTCAAATCTCTGACTGGATTGAATATTAGTTATAGTCTCAAAATTAAAGTTGTATAGCATTGACAATATTGTAGATTGAAAAGGATGATTTTCAGATGCTAATATAAGTTGAAATGAAACACGATTGAGGTACAGAATTCTAACCTCATTAGTTAGGATAGATGATAAAATACTTTATCTAAATTGACAAATATGATGGATTAGACATTATAAATGTATATATCATACCTTATAATTTGCATAATTGTTATAATTGTGTTCAATTTATATCTGAGCAAAGAACATGGAAGAGAGGAGAAATTTCCATGGGTTAGTTGAGCCATAAAAATATTGCCAATTGTGGAGCTAAGTGAAGCTCAGATGAAACATAAGTAAAAACTTGAGTTATTGATAGGAAGACAGATTCTAACAGCATGGAGGGTAAACAGTTTGCTCAGTTATTGTGCTGTACAAGGTACTATTAAAATATAAAGGCGTGTGTGTGTGTGTGGTGTGTGTGTGTGTGGTGTGTATGTGTGTTTTATCCAGGAACATAGTCTAAGGCAGGTAGAAACCTCACGGTGGTATTATTTAATGTTTTTTACAACAGTTTCACAACAAGAATGGAACTAGAAACACCATATCATAAGTAAAGTAGGCAAAAAGGCAAACATAGTGTGAGTAAACTTCTATGCCAGGGCATTCACAGATGCTAAGAATAGAGGGGTTGCCAGGCTGGGTGGAAGGGAGAAGAGATGTGGGGCCCGGATCATAGACTTCAGTGAGCTTTCTAAACAATCCAAATGTAAAGAGCAGGCAGAGGCAGGTGCTAGAAAAGACTTGACTCATGCAAACCTACCAGAGTATTTTAAAGGCATTTCTCCAGTTAATGACCAGTCCCGGACCCCTATTATAACAAGTACTTACTAAACTGCACAAGGTTGCTAAACAAAGACGACAACCTTGCTTCCTTATGCAGTTTCCAGCTAGTGAAGGCCTGGATCTGAGAAGCAGTTTAGAATTGTTTATTGTGTGTATGTTGTTTTCAAGTGTAAATGTTTTTCTTATGGAGTCCTTATGCATACTGACCATGAATATTTCATTTTATGGTATTTTTGAATTGAATCCTTTACAACCATTTGAAGTTGGCAGAGCTGTAGATGTCCTAAACCCACCAGGCAGGAAATTACTGCTGCTAATGTGTGCCAGCACTGCAGACACACAACCATGAAGCCTCCAAAAACAGATGCATGATGAGCAACACTAATAAGACCTAAGGATGGCATTTGGATACAGATGGTTTTAGAGTATAAAACTCTGGTGCAACTCACGTGCATGCTTGGGCGTCTTTTTCCACTTCCTTCCCCTCAGTCATCCATGACATTAAGATCATTGAGTTTTTTTTGTTTGTTTGTTTGTTTGTTTTTTCCTGTAACCAACAAATCAAAATAGTTGCTTTACCAACTTCATTTCTCTTGTGGAAATTAATCTTGTATGTTAATAGGATGTTCTTCATGGTCAAACATTATTTTGAGGAGGGGAGTTTTTCTGAGTAAAGTCAGCTTTTAAATGTGTAGACTAAGGAAAACACTGGCCTACAGATGAAGGTAAGGCCTCATCCAATCAGTTGAAGATCATAGCCAAAGGTAGACCTCACCTGAATGAGTGATTTCCTCCTGCTGGAATGGTCTTCTAGTTTCCCTCAACCTGCTGGCTGTTGACTCAAACTGGACATGGTTCTGGTGATTTTAGATTTTTCCAGCTTCCAAAATGCTACCGTTAGCTCTTTACAATAAAATAAATGTACTTCAAACACACACACACACACAAACCACACATGGTGGGGGAGGGGATTCTATGGAATTCCCAAGGAAGTCACAGTGACTTGGGCTCAGGGAAAGGTTTTCAGGCCTCTGGCCTCTTTAACTATGAGAAAATGAATGTGTATTTTTGTAAGGCACCAAATTTGTGCTAAGCCGTTACAGCAGCAATTGGAATGAACTTCACTTGAACTTTTAACACTGGTTATAGAATTCAGTTCTGTTTCTCATAAAAAGTACGTATTAGGTTTTAAAATGTATCTTACTTTATGTGTATGGGTAATCTGCCCACACGTATGTGTATGCACCACTTGTGTCCTGGTGCCCTTGGAAACCAGAAGAAGGGCGTCAGATTCCACGTAACTGGACTTACAGAGGGCTCCGATCTGCCAATTTGGGTTCTAAAACTTGAATCTGGGTACTCTAGAAGAACATCCAACACCTTCACCACTGAACGATTTCTACAGGCTCTAAGCACTTATTAGTTTTTGTTATAAAAAGTAATAGGGAACAACAATTGTTTTTTATTAAGATGGTTTCCTAGTTTGTAAAATTTTAGCCTACCATTAAAAATTAATGTATGTCCAGTCATTCATTTAAAAAAGATGTTTGGACAATGACAGACTGGAGAGATGCTAGTAGTCCTACAAGACTGAACAGTAATGACATTTGCTGCTCTTTCCTTTCCTCTCATCACACTGTAGCACTCCCTCAGCAACACAGAGTTCTGCAGCTTTCCTGTGCCCTTCTCACTTGCTTCAAATCCTGGTGTATGCTGCAGGAGTTCTATGATATCATACCACATCCTGATGGTTTTCATGTTCAACATAGCTTATTGCATCCCCTGAATTGTAAGTGTTTCTTTTGGCTGCTCTTTAGAGTAAAGAATATGGATCGGTTACATATAAATTTGTTCTTCCATTATCAGACTCCTCAGTAATCTCCATTTTCTAATTTTGCTGAAATAACTATACTATCAAGAAATTTATTTTGTAAAAGTATTTTATTTATGTTGTGTGTGTGTGTGTTGTCTGTATGCTTGTCTGAGTGCCATGTGCATCCCTGGTGCCTGCAGAGGGTACAAAATGCCATCAGATCCCTGGACCTGGAGTTACAAACAAGTGCTACTGGGTGCTATGTAGCCAGCTCTTCAGCTTCAGTTGTGCAATTTAAATATAATTTTTGCCTGAATTGATTTAAAAGTAGATATTACTAATTTATTTGGAGTGGGTGTGTTAAGGGTTAAAGGGCCTTGTGAATGCAATCAAACCCATTAAGCTATAGCCCTCGTCCAAATGCCATTTGTTGTGTGACAGTCACTGTGTGTAGTCATGTTGTGATAGTCATGTTGTGATGGTCATGTTGTGATAGCCACAGTGTGATGAGCATTGAGTGAAGGCTATTGTGTGTAGGTCACTTTGTTATGGTCACCATGTGATAGCCACTGAGTTTGTGTGGCTACCATGTAATGACCACTGGATGATAGTCAATGTGTGATGGCCACTGTGCTATATTCAAAGTGTGATAGCCACTGTGTGATGGCTACTGAAAAATGACAGCTGTGTGATGGACACTGTGTGACAGTCATTTTATGATGGCTAGTTCATGATGACCACAGTTTAATGACCACAGAGAAATAGCCACTGAGTACTGTATGGCTACTGTAAAGGCCACATGATGCACAACATGTGATGACCACTGTGTGATGACCACTCTTTGATGCCCAACTATATAATTTATATTGTGTTATGTTCAGTGTGTATTTGCTACCAGGTGACCAGTGGTGGTCACTGTGAGATAGCCTTCATGATGGGCAAATTGTTAATGATATCTATGATGGCCACTGTGTGTTATCCATTGTTTGATGCCCACTGTGTAAGTGCCAACTCTGTGGTGGTCACTGTGTGATAAATACTATGTAACATTCACTGTATGATGGTCATGTTGTGATGGCACAGTATGATAAACCACTGTGTGATGGTCACTGAGTTATGGACACTATATGATGTCATATCACTGTGTGATGACTATTTATGATAGTCAATGTGTGATGGCCACTGTGTGATGTTCACACAGGCTCCCACACCCTCATGGTCATCCCCCTGCCTACTGTCCACAGGTTCCCACATCATCATGGTCATCACTGGCAGGAGGCAGGGGGATGACTGTGAATGATGTGAGAGGAAGAGAGCTAGAATGATACATTGACATTTGACTCTACTCAGAGGCATTGTCTTCCTGCAGCTGTCATAAACAAAGTGAGACAGTAGCACTCAGACAGACAGCTGGGCTTCCTTTATAGCATTTCAATCAGAAAACATCTAATTTCTTGCTATGAAGACCCTAGCATATTGGAGATGCCAGTACCATGGGATGATCACCAAGAACAGCAGCAGCAGTAGTGGTGGAGTGGAGTCAACCAGAGCCTAGAGTGCTACAGAGGGCAGAGCTGGAGAAGTGATGCCAGCCCTTTGGAGAAGCCCATATCATGTGTGGATCCCAGACACTGGAACAAGAAGCTGTGAAGTTGAAGGTCCTTGGAGACCCCAAGATGTAAAGATGCCATAACTGTGGGATACTTGCCAGGGAACGCTGTTAACAGGGAGTAGAACCTAGGAGAAAGAAGTTTGTTGCAGAAAACAAAGATGAAAAAGGAGTGGAGATTTAAGAACTTGACATCAGACATGGAGATGCAGAGTTTGGAGTTTGCCTAGTTGTTTTCCTGTCCTGCTTTGAAGATTGCAGTTAAGTGATTGAATGAATTATAGAAGGGACTTTGAACTTTGGACTTTTAACATTGTTGAGACTGCTATAGACTATGGGGACATGGAAGTTAGAATAAATGTATTTTTATTATGCTATAACTAGGTATGGCTCCCTTAAACTTGTGTGTTTAAACAAGCCTTTGGGGGCCAAGGAGTGGAATATGATGGTTTGAATATGCTTGGTCCAGAGAGTGACCTATTAGGAGATATGGCCTTGTTGGAGTAGGTGTGGCCTTGTTGGAGGAAGTATGTCACTATGGGGGTTGGCAAAGACCCTCCTACCCACGTGGGAGTCAGTATTCTCCTGTCTGCCTTTGGATGAAGATGTAGAACTCTCAGTTCCTCCAGCCCCATGTCAGCCTGATGCTGCCATGCTCCTGCCTTGATGATGATGGACTACACCTCTGAACTTGTAAGCCAGCCCAATTAAATGTTGTCCATTATAAGAGTTTCCTTGGTCATGGTGTCTCTTCACACTAGTAAAACCCTAACTAAGACAAATAGCAAGAGCTTTAAAAGAAAGGGTGGAAAATTGTGGGACCATGAAAGGTAGCTTGGTCCCTGGTTTAGCTAAGGCTTGAAACCCCAGAAACCCGAAGAAGTGGTAAGTCCTTCACCTGTTCCTGGGCACCAGGCCCCTGTCACTAGCTGCAGATCCCCATAGATTTGTGGCCATCACTCATATGGGCAACACCCTAAGCCCCTCCACATGTAGAGGATGGACCTGTGGTCACAGAGACTCAAGAGAGATCTTCATTTTAATGAGGTACCTAGAGTCCTGGAGGGCTTAGCCAATAAGCTTTCTCCCAGACACTCCTCCCTGGAGAAGGTATTTAATTTCAGGCTCACCCTGAGAAGTGGGGTATGGTTTTACACATCCAGTTTCCGCCATGATAATAAATGCCTTAAAACCATGGACTGCCTCTTTTCATTAGGACTCACTGTGGGGAGCTATGGAGAAGGCCTTTGCCTATATCCAACTAACTTCAAAATACATGAAGCAAAGAATAGAAGCTAGAGGGTGAAATCAAGAACCTCATAACTTTAGCTAAAATATGAACTCCCAGTCTCAGTTACTAATCTAATGACTGGATAAAAAAGTCAATGATGGTATAGAATATTCATGAGCCACACTTTTTTAAAAAAATTATTTATTTGTATGAGTACCTTGTAGCTGTCTTTAGGCACAGCAAAAGAAGGCATTGGAAGCCGTTACTGGTGGTTGTGAGCCACCATATGGCTATTGGAATAGAACTCAGGACCTCTGGAAGGGCAGTGAGTGCTTTTAATGGCTGACACCTTTCTAACCCATGAGCCACACTTTTAATTGACTTTACCCAAGTCTATATTTTTAGAACACAATCACCCAGTACACAGGACAGTCATCAAACTAAGTTCAGTAAACTTCAGAAGATTGAATTAGTAAGAAAAACATAAAACCTCTACTTGGAAATTAATATGCACTTACATATATCTGTAATATGCAAATACATTTTCTGTATTTCTATGTATTTAAAATATGTATGTATCCATTCTTGTTGTCTAAGTGCAAGCATATTGCTGCAGCCTGCTTCCTTCACTCAGTACACAATTTGGAAGTTCTTCCCTTAACTCTCTTTGCTCAGCGATGGTTCCACCGTGACTGCACAGCTGAATCTTGTGACTAATTCTTCACTGCTGATTAAGTGTTCTGCTATGATCAAAGATGTAATTTCCAGGCCCAAATTTAAAAATGTGTTTGAAACTTCCAAACAATTCTTTCTTTCTTTCTTTCTTTTTTTTTTTTTTCCTGTGAGCAAGCATAGGCGGGATTCGAACTCGTCCGGAGAGACAGACGGCCGCCTCGGACTCCAGAGCACGGTGACTGCAGTGGTGCGCCACTGCTGGCCGGCAAAACAATTCTTTCTTAAATTTGAAAAAAAAAAAAAAAAGATATGTCTATGTATTACATGTGTGTGGGGGTATACACAGAGGTCAGAAGACAGAACCATATCCTATAGAGCTGGAGTTACAGTTGTGTGAGCCACCTGACATGATGCTAAGAACCAAACACCAGTCCTCTGGAAGAGCAGACAGCACTCATAACTATTGAGCCATCTTTCTGAGCCTGAAAAACATTCTTTTACATTGTCCTATTTGTGTTCCAACCCAAAGCATCTGTCCATGAATAATCGCTTTACCATGTGAGACTGGGAAAGTCCTACAGTGGGAAGGTTAGAAGGTTCTTACTGGATACAACCACCTGCCAGAACGTATGTTTACATGAGGACACACCATGGCCCACTTTATGCAGAAGTACCTTTGTGTGGTTCCCTAGGTATGCTAACACAGAGCTGTAGGAACACAGCCCAATATGAGATCGTCATCTTAGATGTGGTACTGACCTCACCTCTGCCATTGCTTCTCTTCAGATCCATAATAATGTTGACACTTTAAGTATACATGCATTTTTTTTACCCTTGAGAGAGATTTTGCTTTGTAGTCTAGACTAGCCTCAAACTCATCCTCTCTGCAGCCTTCCTGGAGATGATTTTAGGTAGTCCAACACACCCAGCTTCTACAATGTTGTTTTCTGATGTTCTCATTTGGCTTGCAATGAGAACTCTGAATTTGATTCAGCCTTTTATTACTGGTGGGATAAAAATCCAAAGGCTGAATCTTGTCCTTGTTACTGAAATGTTCTCACCTTCCTGGAGGAATATTTTGTCAACAAAAGTGAGTTGTTTTAAGTGCCTGATATGTAAAAAATATTGCCAATTTAATCCAAAAGGAGATGCTATGGGCTGTAACTATTGAAATCAGTATTATTGTAAGCAATAGTTACCTTCCTGAGATAAGCGCACTAGGATAACCAGTAATCATGAATGTAATAGTTTCTTTTAAATGGGAAACTGATGTTTTTACTTCCAGTTAAATTTTGGTATTGCTAATTTCCTTTGTTTTATCCCTTATTTTGTAAATCTATTATGCTCTCTAGCATATTTAATTGCATTATGTATCTGAATACTCTCAGGTTAAGATGTTGCTGAGTGTGCCAACATATAATTGTTGAAAGCAAAAATTGGATTTAAATTCTTAGTAAAGCAAAGCAAAGAACGTGGGAAGCTTAAACTATTTCATAAATTATCCACAAGGTTTTTTGATTAAAAATATGTCTTTATATGGCTTGTGTATATAGTCAATATAGAATTGTAAGGGAAACCCAAGGCAGTTTCAATATAACAAATATAACCACTCTGTGTTTACTGGCCACCCATGTGAATGGGGAAAGGGACATAGCATATGGTCCTCATCTGATGGAGACTCGTGGGAGCTACTTACATACAATGTGGAGATCTAAACAAAAGGTAAGTGTTAAGAGAAGCTCCACTCTAAGCTGCATTGAGGATTACACAGTTTCCCTGCAAGTTAAGTAGCCACAGAGTCTTGATTCACAAAGCATGAGGAAAGACCTAAAAGTTCTTAAAAATAATTAAAATTAAAGTAAGATTTTTAACAACCTTACCTCTTAATAGGTCAAAGCAACCCACTGCACAGCAGTAAGCTTCACAAAGCCCTTCATCTACATCATTGTCTTTCACACAATGCTACTAAATTCAAGTTGATAAGAAATGAGTATCTATCTTAACAAAGATTAACATCTTGAGTTGAAAACTCAAAAGCAAAGGAACAATAATTGTGAGATAAAAACACAAAATAATGTTAGATCTTTTTTAATATCCCAGTAAACAAGGCAAGTGTGAAGTTTCTTACATAGGCCCATTTAGAGTACAGCTGTGCTTGGTATTTTCTGTAGCCAGAGTTATATAAGTGTACATTAAAGCTTTTATGAATAATATGTTGAACTGGTTGTCAAATCCTATAACCGTCTTCTTTGTTTTAATTATTATGATACTATCTGCTCTCGAGCATGGTACTGCGGGATTGCATGGTTGACATGAGCCTGCTGAACCTATCTGAAAATGAGAAGAAAGAGGAAGAAGACTCAGAGGTCGAGTGATTACATCTCTTGTGTGAGACTCTGGGTCCAATCACCAGCAGAACAAACACAATAAAATAAGATGAAACTTCAAAGTGTGATTAATAAGCTTGCTACCCGCTGCTGCTATCTGCAGTGTCTGATCAGTCGCTAGCCAGCCCTCCTTTTCTCAAATCACAATGGGGTGTAAAGAACATTGGCAACCCTAACAATAAGAGCAAGTGCTTTTCAACTGCAGAGGAAGAACAGCGTCTTTGGCTGATTGGCTTTTAATTCTACCAGCAGCTCAGGCTAAATAAATTCAATACATGCTCTAGTGTCAGATCTCAGGCCCATGAAGCCCTCTGGAAATACAGAGAAGCAAGCAAGCAAGCAAGCAGCCGTGGGTGGGGCTGAGGGTCTGCGCCTTAACAGCCTAGCAGCAAAGCTCAACCATATGGTTCTCATCAAAGACCTCAGGAGGGTGTTTTTGCATTGTAATCTAAAGAGACGAGTCTAGATTAAACGCAGGTTCTATGTACAGACAGTTCAGGATACAGTGGATGTATTTCGATTGTGTAACACATGTAGTCATTTCTGGTATATAAATTGAATTTTTACAGGCCTATATAGAATCCATAAAGAATGTAGCCCTCTTTTTATCCCCTTCCTGGCAAGACTTTGTATGAAAGTTGACATTTGCCCACTGTGTTGTATGAACCGGCTGCTGTGGTGTCTAATGGCCTCAAGGAAGGCTTGGAGGCACTAGGGTCAAGCCTCATCAGACAATGTATCCCAGCCTAGAAAACCCTACCTTCATTGCTGGAGACCACCTACTGCTTTGCACACAGAGAGCTCCTGAGAAACAGGCTATCCAACCCTAGGGCCAAGACACATGCTTCCTTGCGTAGCAAAACAAACTTCTCAGACTGAGTCGAGAGGGGCTCATGACCCTGGATCAGCTTCATGAGCCAGAGTAAGTCCAGGGGCGTGAGGATCTTATTCACAAAGAAAAACACTGACAGAGGAGGGAGGGGGTGCAGAGGAGAGGACATCTGAAGAGTAAGCTCCTAGCTTTGACAGCAGAGTCCTCCTCCAACAAAGAGAAAGGAAATAGCCCCTCCTAAAGGCAACCCTGCTACTTGTGTGGTAAGATGAGAACTCTGCTGATTTAAGCCCGCAGTTTGCAACAGTTTGTTACAGCAGCTGAAAACTGGTAATCACTCCCATGAGAAGTTCCTCCATGCCTGTGGTTCTCAGTGTCCTCCCAACAACCCAGGTCCTCAAGGTTAGTATGTCAGTGAATAGCAACTAGAGGACTCTGGGAAATCTTGCCAGATTTTGCTTTGCTGAATGCAGAGCTTTCTAACGTAATTTTGAAACCTGACGTGAAAGTCTCAGGGAGGCAAAAATCCTGAGGCTGTGGAGAAAGATGGCCTCACCTCAGACAGAAGCATAGGAGTAGCAGGAGTCCTGCACCCACAAGACACAGTAACCTAACCCGAGAAAGGAGGCTGCCTTCATTGTACCCTTCATGTCAACCTGATGCCTGCTGCCTCCCCTGCCCCTTCATGTGTCCCTTCTTTGCGCTCTCCCTCCCTTGCCCCAACCTCTGTCTTTTAAGACAGGATCTCATGCATCTCAGGCTAGCCTCTAGTTCATCTTGTACCTAGGATGACCTTGATCCTTCTGTTTCTGCCTCTCAAGTAATGAATCAGAGGTGTGAGACACCATACCTGGCATCTTCCTTGCTTTCCTGAACTTCCTTGGGACCTACATTCTCTTCAGAAAAAACAATCATTTTGAACTCGCTGAAAGATTTGACCCTTCACCCAAAAGTTCAGACATCCATATAAAACACATCCAGGATCTACTGGGTATCTGAGGAAAATCATAGCAGGGAAGAACATCCTAGGAAAACAGTCTTTGAAGGAAACTAACATGACTAAAGCCTCAGATAATCTCAGAGCCATGAGATTAGAAGACCTCACACCAAGGTCACAGGCTTCTATGGATGGAAATGGAAGGAAATGGATGTATGTGGAGGGATGCCAGAGTTTACAACAAAACAAAATGATGAGATATGCGAGGGGTGAAGATATCAGACACAAGTCTGCACCGGAAGCCAGGGACTGCTGGGGGAAGGCAGGGACATTTTAATGGCATTGTTTATGAATATTAAGTGATTCAAGTGTCAAAGAGGAAATGAAAAAGGAAAGAAAAGGAAGGGAACACAGAGGGGGGAAGAATGGAGAAGGAATTAAGAAAATAGACAGAGGGGGCTGGAGAGATGGCTCTTCCAGAGGTCCTGAGTTCAATTCCTAGCAACTACATGGTGGCTCACAACCATCTGTAATGGGATCCAATGCCCTCTTCTAGTGTGTCTGAAGAGAATGACAGTGTGTTCATATACATTAAATAATAAATAAGAGAAGAGCAAAGCATAAAGTTGATGAAGTAGATTACCTAGCAAGTTGGGGAAGAAAGGGTTCATTTGCCTTGCACTTCCACTGATGGTCATAGCCCATCACTGAAGGAAGTCAGGATAGGAACAGAGGCAAGAAGGAGCTGATGCAGAGGCCATGGAGGGGTGTTATAGCTCAGCCTGCTTTCTTATATAACCTACGACCACCAAACCCAGGGATAGCACCATCCACAATGGGTCTGCCTTCCCTCATCAATCAATAATTAAGAAAATGCCTTAAATCTCATGGGGGCATTTTCTCAATAAGGTTTCTCCTTTCAGATAACTCTAGCTTGTGTCATGTTGACATAAAGCTAGCCAGCAAAAGTACAAATGCCAAAGTGGACTATCAGTGACTGCACCAGCAAGAGGCTGACTGTGCAACAGTGAGAGGCTGACTGTGCAGGCATGCAGCAAACAGGCTGACTGTATAACAGTGAGAGGCTGACTGTGCAGCAGCAACAGGCTGACTGTGAAGCAGTGAGAGACTGACTGTGTAACAATGAGAAGCTGACTGTGCAACAGTAGAGCGACGTGCACAGTGAGAGATCTGTGCAACAGAGAAAGGCTGATTGTGCAGCATCAAGAAGCTGACTTGCAGCAGTGAGAAACTGCACAGCAGTGAGAGGCTGAGTGTGCCACAGCGAGAAGCTGACTATGCAGCAGCAAGAGGCTGACTGTGCAGCAGGGTTCTCTATAACAGCAGAAAGAATACTGGTGATATGGCTCAGCAGTTAAGAGCACTGTCTGCTCTTCTGGAGAACCCCGGTTCAATTTCCATGGCACACATGGCAACTCATAGCCATCTGCAGCTCCAGTTCTGGAGGATCCAATACCCTCTTCCAGCCTCCAGAGGCAGTAGACATGCATTACTACAGAGACAGACATGCAGACATTACAGCCATACACATAATTTTTAATAAAGAAGTTAAATATGGAATCATACAACTATGTACATTTTTCCTCTCCAGGTCATGGTATGCATCAGAGGACACCTTGCAGGAACAAGTTCTTGCCTTCCACCAGATGAGTACTGGGGACTGAACCCAGGTACTTTGTTAGATTGTTCCAACTATGAGATAGGCATGTCACAGACAGGGGTTTTCAGTGTTCATGAAAAATGTAAGCTTATTAGTTTCAAGACTAGAAATAACACGTATTAGCTTCCAAAGCCCAAAATTATTTTTAAAAGACCAGAATCACCAGGAAGGGAAAATAAATAAAACGAGAAAATAAAAACACTTCACAGACGGAAAAGAAAGCAGAGTTAGGAGAGCGATAGACACCACCCTCCACTCCACAGTCAGCTGCTGTGATAATGCGAAGTGGGTTAAACCCAGAAAATAAAAGACAAATTCTTAGATGGAGCTAAACAGAAACAGAAATGAAATTCCATTCTATGTGGTTTACAGAACATATAAATCAAAATGACACAAGAATTGGATGTGGTAAAGTGGAAAGTGATAAACTTGAGAGATGTTAGCACTTGGGAACTATTAATGTCATGCATGATATAATTAAAGCAGTGAGTATTTTGTTGGAAAAATACAAAAATGATTTCCTCATAGCAGGGAGACACTCTTCAAGTTCAGTGAACTCCAAAATGAAAACTGTCATGCCACACAATTCTCAAAAGGAGCAGTCATAAAGCCAGGCTATGGCACTGTCCAAGCTATGTGCTGGGTCAGGTATGACAGAAGGGGCTAGAAAAGCCACTGCTAACTGTGCCCCACTGGGGAGGTTAGTCTAGGAAGCTTTAGGTAGGAAAACATAGAATGTAGGTAGTTTTTAAAAGGGGGTCATATTTTTCAGGGGTGTGTGTGTGTATGTAAGCACATATGCTTAAGTGTCCCCTAAGAAGCCAACATGACATCACATCCCCTGGAGCTGAAGTTGTAGATGGCTGTGAGCCACGTGATTTCAGTATTAGCACCCAGACTCCTGTCCTCTATAACAGCAGCCAATCATTCTTAACAACCCACATCTCCATCCCAGGATGGAGCTTTTTACTGAGGTAAACTGTGTGGGGATGAACTGACTACACAGATCCCAAGAGGATAGTGTGACTGGTTGGGAAATGTTTCCCTTTTAGTCAATCCATAACTTCCTTAGATCATCAGTATGCTAATGTCTATCAGTTAGTTTTGCCTTTCCTGGTCTTCTACATAAATGAAATCAAAGATGGAAGCCTGCATTTGTTCACTCAGCATGGCTTTTTAAATCTGCCATGTCCATGGTTCAGTAGCCTTTCCTACCTTAATGCTGTCCTATGCTCCAGTGTAGGGCTGTGTAAATTATTTTGGCTGTTTTCCTGACGAGCTGGGCTATTGCAAATGCCGCTGTGAATATTCTTATGCAAGTGCTTCTTTGACCTTAGACTAGATGAATTTTGAACTCTTTTAAAAGCACATTAGTTTTCAATACTGTATATTGTATAGTGCTGTATATCCAAGCACTATATCCTGTGTGGCTTAGACTTGTCTTAACTAGGGAATAAAGAAAGGGCAGAGATGCATCCAGAGAAGCTAGGGTAAGGTGGGCAGTGATGAGTGGGAGTTGGAACCTCAGCTCTTTCACTTCCTACAGCACTGAGGTGGATCGCTAAGGAGGCATCTGGAGGTGAGCAGTCTCAAGCTGTAAACATCTGGGGTGAGAAGGTACAGTCTCTAGTTTTTGCACACACTGGCTTTGCATTTTAAATGTCCTACTTGGAGCAGTGGAAGGCCCTGCTGAGTCTGAACTGAGGAAGGCCTGGCCTCTCCCATGGCTCTGGGGCAAACAGTCTTTGACTTGGTCATGTTCACGTCTGTCAGGTTCACTAAGGAAGTCACTCTTTGCACCATTCACTGGAGGTTTCCTCAGCTCCCCGAAGCACAAGCTAAACGTAAGTTATTTTCCCCACAATCTAAGAGGTTTTTGCATTAACTTTAGACATTCCCACCAGTTCAAAGTGAGTTTGACTTTCACCTGTGTTAAATAAATGACATCAAGCATCTTCCCGTGGTGTGCTTATCAGACACCAATCCCTTTTGTGTCTCTTCAACTTTGTCACTCATTTCACTGGCTGTCTTTAATTGTGAATTTTGGAATTTCAAGATAGGAGAATAAGACTTTTGTGAGATATATGTACTGTGAATGTTCTCTCAGCCTGTGGCTTGTATTTCTGTATTTGTGCATATGTGCCCCCACCCCCCGCCTTCATGTTTGTGTGTGTATGCCTCTCCTCTCTCATGTCTGTGTGTGTGTACACACATTCCTCACTGCCTTATTTTCTAAGGCAGGGTCTCTCCTCAGTGAACCTTGAACTATTTTGGCTCCCCACTGCCTCTCTCTCTCTTTCCAGGTTCCTGGCTATTTAGTGAATGGTGCTGGGGGTCCAAACTGAAGTCTGACTAAGCAATCTCTCCGGCTCCATGTTTGTACAGCTGTGTCTCTTTTAGTTAACCGTTTTCATTTGGATGGCTACTTGTTTGTGTAGCTGTATGGGTGCTGTGTTTGCATGTGTGGATGGCAGAGGACAACCTCAAGATTTATTTCTCAAGAGTTGACTCTCATTGTCCTGGAGCTTACCAATTTGGTGGCGCCGACTGGCCCATGAGAGCCAGGCCCAGGGCTCTGCCTGTCTTGGCTTCCCAGCACTGGGATTTTAAGTGTAATACTATTAGGCCTGGCTTATTTTTTAAAGGTGGGTTCTGGGGATTCAACTCAGGGCTCCAAGCACTTCCCAACTGAGTCATCTCCCAACACTGGTGAGTACTTCTTGGATCCTTTCTCAGAGGCCTCCGATAATGCAGAACTTAAAACAGTATTCCACATTTTTCTAAAAGCTTTAGTTTTTGCTCTCCTGTTACTGATTAATCTTTTTTGAGGTAACTGTTAGCATTCTGTCTAAACTCCACCTCACAGTGACCTGGCAATAGCCAGGTATGCGCCTCCCCACAGTACCTGGCTGTTGCCTGACCCACTATAAAAGGGGGCTGCTTGTCCCCTCCTCCCTCTCT
Source organism: Mastomys natalensis (assembly GCA_021653895.1). NCBI lineage: Eukaryota > Metazoa > Chordata > Mammalia > Rodentia > Muridae > Mastomys > Mastomys natalensis. The sequence goes on from JAJTUV010000890.1 coordinate 660,637, forward strand.
CTTGCCTCTTGCTCTCTCCTTCCCATCCCCTTCCCCTCTCCACATGCTCATGGCTGCCCTCTACTCCTCTCTCTCTCTCTCTCACCTCTCCTTTCTCTCTGTCTATCTCTCTTTGCCTTTCTCTGCCTCTACTACCCTCTTAACTCCCCATCTCCATGCCCTGAATAAACTCTATACCATCCTGTGGCTGGTCCCTCACAGGGAAGGGATGCCTTGGCATGGGCCCACTGGGACATTCCCTTGCCCCATATCTGACTATACCTCCATAGAACATATTCTCTATCTCTTTATCTTTTTATAAACACATCAGTAACTATGAAATTGCATTTTATGAGTGATTGTGGAAAGCCGTCTTCTCTTCAGCAGATGGTCTTGGAGGCTTCCCACAAGGTGGTTCGGTGGCTGCCCTAGGCCTTCCATCTTGCCACGGAAGAACATTCTCTCCTGACACAACATGTTCTCTTGACTTTGAGATTACAGCACAGTTTACTTCCCTTTAGCCCTGGTCCCCTTACCCTCAGCCTTTTTGTTTGTTTGTTTTTTTCCCGTTTGTAATGTATTCAGTATATTTCATATAAATTTTATAATCAGCCTGTAAATGATAGAAAAAAAGCAAAGCCTGTTGGGGCTTTTCTTTCGATGACTGTACCTGTAGGGTCCAGACCAACTGAGGAGAATGGGATGGTGGGAAATCCTGAGCTTTTCAGTTGCTTTCTCTGTTTGTGAGGCTGCCGTCCATTTTTCTCATCTTGCTGTGCTTAACTCGAAGGACTTGTACGTCTTTTGGATCATTTATCACTAATGCTTATTACAACTGTGGTCTATTAGAGATGTGACCATCACTTTATTGCCCAATTGCTTGCTACTAGTAAAATGCAAATAAACTTGATTTCTACACACTGAGGAGATCTTGTATCGGGTCTAAGCTTTGTAGACAATTGCATGAATGCTATCTGTAAATAAAAGCAGTTTTATTTCTTCCCATACATTTTTTTATGCCCCTTTCCCATCAAAATCCCCAGTATGATAAGTATAAATGAGGAGAGACTGCTAGCCCACTACTGAACTCAGGAGGAAGGATTACCATTGTTGTTGAGACATTTCTGTACCTATCTCTCGAGATTCCTTCCTGACTTGGCCTCTTCACAGCTGCATTAAAGGTGTGCCCCCCCCCCTTTGATATGAAGGAGGCAGAGGCAAGCAAATCTCTTGAGTTCTATGCCAGCCTGGTCTATATAGTGAATTCCAGGTCAACAAAAGCTACATAGTGAGACCCTGTCTCAAGCTTAACAAAAAATGTAAGTTTTCATATGTCCTAGTTTGCCTTATAGTGTTGTGATAACACCACAACCAACAGCAAGTTGGGGGAGAAAGAGTGTATTTCAGTTATTATGTTATAGTCCATAGCTGAGGGAAGTACAGAAAGAAGCTATTGCCTCCACATGTGTAAAGCAGACTGTTTTGCAATCTTGCCCCAGTTTTTAAGATCAGGATTGTGCAGATTAAAATGAAGGTTGTGGAAAGTAATGAATTTTCCTCAACCTTCTAGAAGCATTTCATTACATTGAGTTTAAGAAATTATTCTTTAAAGAGTTAACATAAACCACTGAAATTATCTGACTGTAAGGTTTTCTTTATAGGAAGATACGTTAATTTCTTTTTGTGAATGCAAGGCATATAATTACACATAATTAAAAATAAATATATCATTTATTTGAGGAAGAAGCTACTCTTCTGTACCTCCCACATGCTTCCCACTTGAGCATTCTCCATTCCTTCCCTAGCCCCAGATTTCCACTCATCCTCACCTGGCCTCAGGAATGTCTTTCAGGGCTACATCGTAGGTGTGTGACAGAAACATCCCTGCCTTCGTTTATATCAAAGCTCCTTCTTCTCAGCCCATTCTGAACATCAGTCTAGATAGGTATGCAATGTGGGGCAGACATACTTTCAGTTTTCTTTAGTGGCTCTTTCACTACCTCTGGCATTTACCATTTTGATGAGAAATAAGATTTTATGCCTTATGTGGTTTTTCAAGATTTTTTTCTCTCTCCAGATTTTGTTTTTAGAGTTTGATTACTACACACCTACTTGTGGCTTTCTTTGCTTTACCTTAGTAAAATTCTCAGAATATTCATCTTGAGTTTTTGCTTACAGACACCGAGTTAGTATTTACACATCTGGACTTGCTCAGTCATCGTGCTTTCTCTCCATCCTCATTCTCCTCAGCTGGGACTCAGACTCCCCCACACATAACGCATGGTCTATCCTGTGGCCCTCGCCATGTTGTGCGATATAGGATTTTGTTCTTACTGGTCCTCAGGTTGAGGTCTTCCTACTGGCTTATCTTCCTCTTCTGTTCAGAAAACACCCTGTTTCCCACACTTCATTTCTGAAGCCCAATCTGATTCTTCTCTCATCATAACCCTTGGACATGGTGGTCATCTGTATACTCATGACACAGTTTTCCTCTAAGTCTTTGTGTATATTCACAATGGCCACTTTTGAGTTCTTCTCTGCTAACACTGCCATCCTCTCAGGATACGATTCTCTTGACTCCAGATACATGTTCTTGAATATCCACTCTCCTAGTAAATTGTAATTGTATTAAAGAGGTGTTGAAAGCTGGGATCTTCAAAGGGTGTTAAGTCATGCGGGCTTAGCATTAAGGAGTGACATAAGGCCATTATCACAGAAGAGACATTATTCCACTAGCATGCGTTCCCTATAAAAGGATGATCTGAGGTTCTGTTTGTGAGTCACTCCCTGTCTCTCTGTCTCTCCCTTCCCACCCCCTACCCCATGTTTATGATGCAACAAGGCCCTTGTCAGATTACTGGACCTCTCAGCCTCCAAAATCATGAGCTAACACATTTCACTATAAATTACCCAAACTGTGGTATTCTGTTATAAATTAGATATCATTACCAAGTGAAATTGACCCCAGGTGTGCAAAGTAGGTTCAACATAAAGGTGAATTAAAACATAAATAAATGTAACTCACCATGTCAGGAGGCTAAAGAAGAAAAATCACATGATCACATCAATAGGTATAGGAAAGCATTTTAGAAAAATCTAACATTCATTCATAACCAACCTTTCTCCAATTAGGAATATAAAGAAAACACATTGACTTAATAAAAACCATCTCCAAAACCATAAAACAAATATGATCCTCAATGGCAAAAAAATAGCTTTCCCCCGAGACCAGCAACAATGCAAAGACATAGTGTCAACACACTCAGCATCAGCTTACAAATCCTAGTCAACTCAGCAAGGTGCAAATCAGATGATGGATGGATGGATGGATGGATGGATGGATGGATAGATGGATAGACAGACAGACAGACAGACAGAAATAACGATGATAGATTGAGATACATGATTGTCTATATAGAAAATCTGAAAGAACTGATGAAGGAAAACCAAGTCCTAGAAGTGATAAATTTTAGCAAGGTTCAGGATACAAAACTTACATATAAATGGCCAAATGGCAATGAAGCCATCAAAATTTAAATTAAAATGTCACCATTTACACTGGGACCCTTAAAAAACCTTAGACATAAATCTAAAAAAAATATGCATGCTATCCATATGATGAGAGCTACAAAGCTGATGAAGGAGAGAGCCCAGGTCTAAACTGAGCAGGAGACACTCTGATTTTGTGATCCTAACCCTGTATCACGAAGTTCTCCCAGCTTTACTTAGAGATTCAATACCATCCCAAACAATATCTCATGTCTCAGAAAGTTATTTTGTGGACATTTTTAACAGTAAAGTTTGTGTGACTTGGCAAAACAAACAAACATAAAGCTACAAAACCAACAATAAAGCCAGGGTGTCTAAGTAGTTGATGGGGGGAGGGGCAGGATGTCTCAGTGGATAACAATACTGGATGTGCAGACCTGGTCGGCTGAGTTCAACTCCCCAAACCCACATAAGCGGGTGGAAGGAGAAAACTGCCTCTCACAAGTTGTCCTGTGCTTCCACAGATGTGCCGTAGCACATACACAACAATAGTAAATATTTTTTAAAAACATAAAGCTACAGTAATGATGACAGTGCAATATCAGTGTGATAATGGACCAGGATGAAGAAGCTGGAGACACACCTAGGCCCTGAGTGGTGGTGCACACCTTTAACCCCAGCAGTCTGAGACTAAAGCCATCCTGGTCTATAGATCAAGTTCCAGGATAGCAAGATCCTGCATCTCAGAAAAGAAGAGAGAGAGAGATGAGGGTGGGGGTGGGGGAGATAAAGAAGAAAAACCTTAAGTATGGCTGACTGGTTTTAGATGGATAGTATACAATAAAAAAAGAGATAACTTCTCAAGAAATGGCAACAATTGGACATCCACATGAAAGACGGTTGTAGACACAGACCTGATATCTTAAGAAAAGTTAATTGACTATAAATACAGACCTAAAGATATGACACATCTAAAGATATCATGGGAGAAAATCCAGACGATTTTGATAGAACACAAATGATAGCATTCATGAGAGAAGAATATTATAAACTTCATTAAACTTTTCTTCCTGCAAAAGATATGGTGAAAAAAATGAAAAGACAAGTTCCAGTAGGAGAAAACTCACATCAAAATACTCAGAGATAACGAACTGTTATGCAAAAACCTGCAAAGAGCAGTTACAACTCAATGATAAGCAGACAACACAACTCAGATAGTAGCATACAAAAAGATTCAAGGCAAATAAAAACATGGTCAACATATGTTACTGAAAATTGCAATTATTAAAGGGACAATAAGCCAGCAGCACACACCCACTATATTAGCCGCTCAGCAAAACACTGACAGTGCTACATCCTGGCAAGAATGAGGGGCAAGGACTCTAGTCTCCTTCATTCATTGCGGAAACAAAATACCCAGCCAGTAGAATGACAGCTTGGTCATGTCTAGTGTTTCTCCAAATTAGAAGCATATGTCTATGCAAATGGCCTCATTTGTGCTTGTTAGAATCAGGAAGCACCTGAGAAGTATTTTCGCAGGTAAGCAGATACATAAGTTATGGTACAACTTGAGGACAGTGCTTTAAAAAGACCAAGGAGACAGACTGAGAGAAGATGGAGAACTTACAAGCACATTACCTGGGAAAGAGGCCAATAGGAAAACACAATACTGCCATTATTTCAGGGAACAATACCTGTGGCGGCTAGGTGTGAAGGCAGAGAGTGGGATGGAGATGCTATGGTGACAGACAGATATCACTAAACACCTCTCAAATCCCACAGAAATGCAACACCTAAAAAATCAAAGCCTAACAGAAACTGTGGGATTTGATGGGTACGAATGTGACTGCATGAGGTTGACAATAATAACAAACACATTACATGCTGGGGGCAGGGTGGAAAACCGCTCCTGCAGCTGGATTCTTCTGTGACCCCCCCCCAAAAGGTAGTAGGGGAGTGTGGGTGGGGGGAAATAACCAGTCATTGCTAAAGAAAAATTAAAGTGGAAGTATCAGCAATACAATGAATTTTTTTCTATTTTTAAAAATAATTTTTCATACAATATAGTTAATCATATTCTTTGGCAAGTATGATAAAAAATACTAGTGAAGGGCAAAGAAAAAAGAGAGAAAAAGAAAGAAAAAAGAAGGATTGGAACTGAATATTAGCTGAAAAGACTTCTGAGCTTCCTAAACAGATTCTAACACAGAAACATACTCACACCAAGGATGCCTGTCATTGCCCAGAAACAGTCATTAGCAAAAAAAGAAAAGGAAGGGGGGGGGGCACCGCCAACGCTGAGGAGGAGTACAAGGACAGAATTGTCTCCTAATCGGAAACATTTGGAGAAGGAGTCTGCTAGGATGAAATATATTCAACACACTGGAGTCCAAATCACCCAGCAATTCTCTTTAAAAATTTGGTGGAATATGAAACACAATTTAAAAAAAAAAATGCTTTATTTTAAGTGTTCCCAGAAAAGTTCTTTGCTCGCAAAAAGAAGCCTGGTATAATCTCATTTTAAATCTTCAAAAATTAGTTTAGTTGACAAGTGAAAAATTTAAACCCCTAAAGTAATTCAGTTTTACAAAGCACTCATCTTTTCCTGCTGAACACCTCTATTGAGTACCCCCAAACTTTGTGTAAGTCGTTCATGCTTCTCTAAGCAATCCTAAACTCGGTGTCTCAGCAAACCAAAACTCAAGAGTTCTAAACAAACACACATTGATCACATACAAGCAAGTCATTCTCATCTCCAAAATGCAAGATCAGTTATGCTTCCTTTAAGTTGCTCTCCTTAGACCTAGCCTGTCTACTGATTTAGCATAGACAAGCCATGGCAGGACACAAAGGCCCAGTGCTAACAAAAAGGTGACTCACAGATGGACTTCACCAAAAAGAAAACAAAATCACAGACTGAATCTGTCAAAAGCAAGCATGCACTTGTAAACATTCTCGGTTGGACAGTGTCTCGGGTTGCTTTGAACTTGCCCTCCACCATGAACTCATTTGGGTTATGAACAGCTATTGCCACCTCCTGGACAACAGCAAGATATCCTTTAGAAAGGATTCTACCTCATGCCGGCCCTTTCTTTTCCTTCTGTGTGGATGTGTGGATGCATGGTGGCATATGTTCCTGAGCACATGTGTGCATTGGGAGGCAGAAGTCAACCACCCTTGCCTTTGATACAGGGTCTCTCATCAGCCTGGAATGTGGCAATTAGGCTAGGTTGGCTGGCCAGTAAGCCCAGGGTTGGATGCTATGTCACCACTGCTTCAGTTATAAGCATGAGCCAACATGCCCAACTTTTGAAAGTGAGCTCTGGGACCAAACACAGGTCTTCATGCTTCTATAGACAGCTCTTTACCTACTGAGTGATATCCCTAGTCCCTGCCCTTTCACTTTTACTGGAAAAATAAAGAGTTCACAACCATGACATATATTGCTTTGGAGAAGACCATCTCTTCCTGGCATATGATTTCCCTTTAAAGTAACAAAGCCAAGCACTGCACCTCATCAATAGCAGTAATCTTTGTTTCTGCTATAGCTACATAAATTTAAACATTCATTCCTCTCTTGACAGCCATATAGCACATTCACAGGAAAGGAATAAAACATGGTTTCTTCTTGGGCATCTGAGGCAGGCAATCATTATGTGGATTTAGACATGGCATCAGCCAAACCCTGCTCCTGACTGTGCAGAAAACTACTGTGATAGGAAATGCTTCACTTTGCCCTTAAGATACACTTTGCACCATGGCTAAAACGTCACTGTTGAAGAATAGCAAATTAAAATAGAATCTGAGGGTTCCTGACCATCTTCTCTGCAACGTCTTGACAGCAAAAACATTGTCTTTCTCTGCTAAAGTGCCACAATATGAGGTGGGATCCAGAAGCAATGTCAGTCAGTAAGAAGTGCTTTTCAAAGATGATACTCCGCTATGGAGATCACAATGTGGCTTTAACTGCTGTTCTGTGTCTTCTCTTTGAATACTCTGACCAGTTCCACTCCCCTGTCAACTCCATTATAAATTTGTAGTTTTCTTTCCTGCCTTTGCTCCAATTTACAAGAAACTCTGGAGAGCTTGCAAACACATCTAAATACTTGGATTCATATTTTGCTTCTCCTTCAAAAAATGTTTCAAAAAGTGAGAAAGAAAAAAATAAAAATTTAAATTTTCTTATCAAGGCTAATTTATAAAGAAACTTAAAAAGACTTCAAAATGGAGTCAAACCATGCACATTTGTAATACGTATGTACAGACCCACACTTGAAGGAGGATTTCAATTGTTGGTCTTCATATTGTACTTTATAATGTATTTCTATTAGTTCTACGTTTTATAAAGGTGAAAATTATCCTAGCAAGCAAAGGCACAGCAGAGCAATTCCACACCTGGAAGCCCTGAGTGATTAAACTAGACAATGATAAAGATGAATGAGAAAGGGGAGTGTGTTTTCCATGACTTCAGTAACACAAAGCTATAGCTGTAAGCTGGAAAAAAACCCTTTCCTCTCTAAGTTGCTTTTGGCTGTGGTATTCATCATAGCAATAAATACCCTAATAGACACACACACATACATGTCTGCCAGATGAGCTGCTCTTGACTTTGACTTCCCTGTGCAAAATAAGTAATAAAAATGATAAGCTGAAACAGGCACCAAATCAAGTTCTTGGCCAACAAGTCCCTGATAGTTACCAGGAAGTGCAGAACTCTCATGGTTCCTATTTGTGTTCCTATAACAACTATAAACTGTAAATTTATAGTTTGAAAAATAACTCTAGGGGAAAATAGTTCATACAATTCCCTCTTCAAAGCAGTTCCCTACTCATAACTATAATTCAAATTGATATTATGATTAAGAAAATACTAGACAAATGTTTAGACAAGGTACAGAGGGGTGTACCTATAACCCCAACTCCTTGGGGACTAACACAGGGTTCAAGGACACTCTGGGACATTACAAGACCCGTGTCATAGGTAAACTATACACTGAAGAAAACATTGTTTAAATCTATTATTTAAAAGATTATGTTAACAATACACAGGTTCTATAAGCAACTGAAAAACTTAAAAAAAGGCATATGATGTCAAAAGAAGTCACAGAGCACCCCAGGTGATAGCTCTAAAGCCTCGATTTGATGTGTGTCCACACAGCATCTCTATGAACATGCTCACAACATATTTACTTCTATTAAAATGCTACTGCCCAGAAACATGCCCTAAAATAAATGAATGACTAAACATAACTGTGATATGACACTGTCACAAAACACTGCTAATACACATATCTGGGGTGGCTCTCAAAGGCTTGTGCTAACTGGTAAGGGCTCATCTTAAAGTGTTACTTACACTTTAAGATGTCACTGTGAGGATGTTCTGTGAGACGGGCAGTGTCAGGGAGGAAGATGAATTAGCATCGGGAGTTAGAGGGAAGAGAACATCACTACAGGGAACGTGTGAACAAGTGCATGGCAGATTGATGAACAGGTCCCAGAGAACTAGACTGAAATGTGCTGGACTGTAACCCTCAAACACCAACCATGTTAACCCAGCTTTACCAGGCAAGCCCTCACCTAAGAGGATTCTGTAACCATTACTAACTGTTAGGGACCAACCATGTATGCAAATATATGAGCTTGTGGGAAGCATTTCATATCATGCCTCAATGATCATATGTCACATGATTCTCTAATCTCTTCTTAGCACTGGAGAGCAAGCCTGGCGCTGAGCACGGGCTACCTGCTCTATCATTCACCGCTATCTCCAGCTGCTTTTAACCTTCTAAAGATTTATATCCTGTGCGTGTGAGAGAGAGACAGAGAGAGAGAGAGAGAGAGAGAGAGAGAGAGAGAGAGAGACAAAGAGAGACAGAGAGAGACAGAGAGAGAGAGAGAAACACATGTGTGCACCAGTGCCCTTGGAGACCAGGAGAGGGTACCAGATCCCCTGGAGCTGGAGCTAGAGGCAGTCGTGAGCTGCCCGGTGTGGGTGCCAGGCACTGAACTAAGGCCCTCTGTAAGGACAGGTAAGTGTTCCAGCTCCTCTTATCCTGGGCTGGCCTTGCCCTTGCCATCTTCTGGTGTCAGCCTCCCGAGTAGTGACATTACAGGTCTGTGCCACTAGGCTAGCCTTTATATTAACATTCCTAAAATGGTAATATTACATAGATGGAAAACAAACTAGTTACTGCTATGAGGTGAGTAACGGGGAAGTGTAAGTATAAAGGATGAACAAGAGGGACGTTTGTGAGGAGAAAACTTCCCTGTATCAGATGCAGTGATGGTAGGGCTAATTAATCTACATGTGATAAAATGGCACACACTGACATCCTGGTTTGATTCCAATGCTCCAGTGTCTCTGCAACCTTTTGCAAATCTGTAATTACTTCAAAATAAAAAAATAGGATTTTAAGTTAGGATGTAAAAATAAAGTCTTCTGAAAAACAAGAATAAAACATATTAAATCCTTAAAGCCTGCCCAAGTAGGAAAAAGATATAATATACAATCTTGAATAAGAAATGATAGAATCCCAGACACACAGGTCAACACCAATGAAATTTAAATTCTATGTAAACTGTACTAGGACTGGCTAGTCTAAACAGAGTGTGTACCTCTGGATGACCGCAGTTGCTGACTAGACACCCCTTGCACAGAGTCCCATAAAAGTCTGCAGGGTGAACACAGCTGTGACCATGAACCAAGATCTTGACCTCCATAGAGCTTGTAGAGACAGAAACTAGACAAAGCAAAAAGAGCTGGCTCTGAAGGCCCACCTCCTAGGCTAACACAGGGTACACGTTGCTCACCAGTCTGGGTAAGCCAAAGGGCACAGTGATCCACCAGGCACTGAAAAGGACAATGCAGACAGACGCATGTCCACAATGTGAAGATGGTTTCTGAATGGAAGTTGATAAAATAATTCATCAAATTAGACCATGCAGCAAAATGATCTGATCATATCAACTGATAACAAAAAACTAGCTGTTATTCACTGAAGGACTGAATATTATTAAAATAATAAGTATTTTCTTTCTTGAAGTAAAACAAAAAGCAGACAATATATCAAAATGTAAAATACTAAAACTGTTGTTATAAAATGAACAGCAGATAAAATAATTCCTCCTCATGTTAGAAGCCTAGAAGACAAGCTGGGTGTTGGGGTTCACACCTGTCACCACCAGAATTCAGGGCTGGGATAGGAGGATGGTGCAGTTCAAGACCAGCCTGGGCCACAGTAATTTGAGGCCACCTTGAGCTATTTAGAGTGATCCTGTCTCAGAAAAAAATAATCTCAAATACATTAAAACAGGCTTAGCATTGATAGCAAATCTAGTAAAAGATTATAAGAAATATGAAAATGGCAGTTTTTATTATAGGGAAAAATGAGAATAGGAGTGAACATAAAAGTTGATATACAACAAAAAAATGATAAAGTGCACTAATAAATACAGAGGGCCAATATGAAATCCTAAATTTTTATTAAAGGACATAAAAGCTAAATAAATGGAAAGACACACCATGTTTCTGGATGGGATGAGTTCTGAAATGTCACTTTAATAAAATAATGTATAAATTTAGTAACAGCTCCTGTCAGAATTCCCTGGGTCTCTGTTATGGAACAGCAGAATAGTTGCCAATGTGGCTTAAAAAAAAAGAGAGAGAGAGAGAAAGAGAGAACTGACTTCTTAAATATACTTTAAATCAGAATAGTTTTAGCAATGAACTACAATGATGGAAAGGAATATTCTAGAAACTCAACTATATACAAGAACTTCCCTTTGATCCTTCCAGCACCTTGGATTCCTGTCAATGTCCTTCCTTCAGCTCACCTCAAGCATATGAATTGGCCTGTCTCCCACAGCTCAGAGTCACACATCTGTCTGACATTCTCGATCTTTCCAGTTCACTCAACTTGGCAAAACCATGCCAAAAGGTCTCACCCAACAGGAACACGGTCCTTTGATGTCATTTTATCTGCTGGCCTTGCTTTTGCTTCTCTTTTCTGCTTCATATCTGTTCCTCACATTTGCTTTTCAATAGCTTCTGCTATTTCAGGCCCTAAAGAAATCCCAGGCTGGTCTGTTAAGAGAGATGGTAAGTTCCCAGCTGGAGGCACTGTTTTAGAAGTGCTAAAACTCTTATGACAGATCCTTGGTGCTATCTTGCCCTTGGCCCATTTTTCTCTGCTTCCTGCCCATGGTACACTTTGCCATGGTGTTCAGAATCATTAGAGCCTTGGCACTGGACACCTGCCTGTCACTCTAGCAGATCCTTCCTTCCCATCCATACACATTCTGTAATGCCACCCAGGTTAGTATCTACAACTCCCAAACTGTCTCCTCCTAATGGCTTCAATATTCTCAAATCCAAACCTACACTTTCTGTTCTTGTGCTGTCCCTGAGCAGCTGGGAATCTGCAGGCTCTGGAGCCACACTGCTGGTTGAGTCACCTGTGAAAGATGTGGGTGGGTCACTGACATCCTGGTGCCAGGGTTCCTTTTAACAAGGAGAATGAGAACACTATTCTAATGTAATGCCAAAGGGCCCTGGAAAGGTTCCATGGTTTCTTGTGGACAGCACTTGGGAAACGTCTGCCAAGCTCTCAACCTTCACCCACTGTTGGCCACTGTCACCACTGGTTCTCAAACACTCCCTTCTAATGGACTACAGAACAACCTTTCTCTGTCACCCCTGAGAAACTTTCTCTCAGATCTTTCTTTCCACTCCTGCTTCCAGACTTTGGTTGAGCAGTTTTTGAAACAAGTACCAGATTACATTATTTCTATGACACAGTTGGTCAGTCATCTTCCCAATCACCTCATTCTTACAGAACTTTTATATTTATTTCCTGTGTGTGTGCATATGTCACCACATTCATGGAGAAGTCAGAAGACACTTGTAGGAGTCAATTCTTCCTTTCTATCATGTGAGTGCTAGGCACTGACCTCAGGTCACCAGGCTTGGCAGTAAGTGGCTTTACCTACTGAACCATCTTGTTGGTCTCTTATAAAACTTCAGTGTCACTGGAGATAACAATGTGCCCAACCTAAATTTCCTAACGTTCTCTATAATTAGGTATGATTAGGTGGCTACATCCCAGGTAGTGATATGCATGGAAAGTTTCATTTCTCTAAAAGGCGTGAGTGCTATAAGGCGGTGTGCTGGCTTCTCCTTCCTACTATGCAGAATACAGATATGAGAAACAGAGCTCCATTGTCTTGCAGCAGTATGAGCCACGGGTCTTCCTGAAAGCCTAAAGATGGAGCTGGCCAATGCACATCACTGAATCACCATTTCTGGTCTTGACTTATAGAATAACTCTTGTATGTTTAATGGCGCATCTTGAATTTTGTTACATACAACAGAACCTAATCCTAAGTGACAAAACTCTCCTGTGTGAGATTAAACTCTACTGGGTTTACAAAGTCCATGTGGTCTTGTTTCCGCTCACTGCCATGCTCCACAAACATAGCATGTTTATTGGTTATTTATTCCCTGGCACCCCAGGCTGGGCCTGCCCTGACCCGAAAGTTCCTCTTCCAGACTTACATAGTAGGCCTTTCCCACTGTCAGTCTCAACTCAAATGCTATTTGGCTAAATGCCAATTGACTATTGTGTGGTATTTTCTGCTACCTATCTGTTTCCAGATATTACAATTTGTTTCCTCTACGTCATCCACTATACTAAACTGTCGCACGAGATCTGCTTTATTCTCTACTTGCCCAAGGTCCAAGAAGAGTGTCAGGCACACATGAAGGATGAAATAAACCACTGCTGAATAAATCAATGCAGTATGGCATTTCAAAATAATATATTTTGTGGCATGTCTGCTATTAGCTTGGAAGAAAACATAAAAGCAACACAAATTTCAGGTATATTACATACTGTGAAACTAACACAAAGGCCAGTAAACAATTATGAAATAATAGGACCAACTGTATAGGTATTTATTTGTATACTGTTAGGATGAGAATGCCCTTTTAAAAGTTTAATTTCTGTGTGGGTGCATGGGTATGTGCACTGCCGTGGTGCCTGTGCAGAGGTCCACGTTGGGGACGTTGGTTCTCTCCCACTGCATGGGTCCTGGAAACTGAATTCAGACTGGCATGCTTAGTGGCAAACACATCTACCCTGTTTTGAGACAGGCTAGATCCCATCTCAAAAACTAACCCATACCACCGCTTTATGACTCTCCAGCCCAGGGTTGCCTTCTTAAAGAGAAATCCTTCTTAAAGGAAAGGTAACTAGTTCTGTCTGTCCACAAAAAAAGAAAACGGATTTTTAAAATTACTGCTCTGAAACAGAAGGCACAACCAAGTTCAAGTTGGCTCTTAGGACAAAATATCAAAAATACTAAAGGGCACTGCAGAAATGCCTCAGTTGGTAACGTACTTTGCCAGCACAAGGGCCAGAGTTCATCTCTCCAGAACCCATTCCAAAGGCAGGGCACACGTGTAATCCCAATGCTGTACACAGAGACTCTACTCGCAAAGCTCCAGGTCATAAGAAAGCATGTCTCAAACAAAGAGGAGGAAGGCAGCTGAGGACTGATCATGGAAGCTGCCGTCTGACCTCCACAAGCACATGCACACTTGAGCAAGAAAATATACAAACAGGCACACACTCCCACCAAAAATATGTCGAAGGGCTTAAAGAGCAAGTTATACTAGTGAAGTCCAAGAAGAACATCAATATGCTACAATATTTATACAGGTTATGCAAACTTTCTGGAAAAGAGATACATGAAAGAGGAAAAAAAGGAAGCTAAGACTATGTAGGTAAAAAATTCTGAAAGTAGTTGGGCAAGTGGCACACTCCTGAAATTCCAGCACACTTGAGTTTACAGGCAGGAGGGCCACTCTGGCTCCATGTCTTCAGGCTAGATCCTGTCTGAAAAACTAAACCACACTACTGCTTTATAATGACAAAACTCAAAAAGCTGTGGTCACCTCAGGTATAGCGGAAGCAGAAGGAAAGAGAAATCAAACAAAATGTGCAAGCAATGTGTGCTACTAGGAAAAACATATGGCTTGATTTTGACACTTAGAAGTACACACCACATATTAAAACATATCCAAGTGTCTTTAAAATATGGCTCAATAATTTTTTTTTAAATTACCTTAGAAATACAGCCCCTCTACCCCTTTATTTACTACTTAAAAACAATGGTGGTGTACACGGTTAAGTAGCAGTTTAACTGGACACTGCAATTTAATGTGGAATCTAGAGTTTGTACAAGCACACACATACATATGCACATGTGCACAGGCACACACACAGAATGCAGAAGCTACGTAATTATGATCTCATGCGCTTGTGCAGGGCAGCCTTCACTGTCAGTCCTCAGCTGCATTTACCCAGAATGAATCTACACATGGCAACCCAATTTCTAACATAAATCCCCACCCGACACCCAATCTTGATTTTTTAAAAACAGACCATTTCCAGAGTGCATTTATTAACCAAAAGAAATAGAGAGTGCTGGCACTATAAATCTTTTTATCTTTCCTAAGTCTCAGACCTATATGCCACCTGCTCTGCTGCCTGGATCTTTAGTTCAATGATCCTAGGATAGGTTTCTATCTATGGGATTCATTCCACAAAGAGCAGATCTGAAATACTTCTACCACATATAGCCAAACAGATTGGGATGAAATATGGGCAAGCTCAGCTCAGCTGGGTTCAGCTGCTAGTAACTACCAATGAGGAGACCAAGAGTTCGGGTACAAGAATGAAACCTCCTTGACAGGAATCCAGCTACATCACTGAGCATCCTATGACCTGTTTGGTCACCGTCCTCATTAAAATGGACACAGCCTGACATGGTGGATACACACACAATCCAACCCTCTGGAAGATGCACCAGGGACACTGAGAGTTTGAAGCCCGTGTCTGGACACACAGTGAGATGATCTCAAAAATGAAAACAATAAACAAAAAAACAAAAACAAAAAACAAAACGAACTTAAAAAATGCTAATAAAATAGGCACGATAGTAGTACAAATGATCACTAGGTCATTCTCCGAACACCCAGCACCAGAGCCACTTCCATAAATGCTCACTACTACTCACTAAAGAATAACTCAGTAGGTGAAGTCTAGGCTGGGTTCTATGTTCTAATGGCATCTGCAAAGGACTTGAGATTATGTAATTCTGAAAATACTAGCAAAGCTGTTTCTACAGGTGACTGATTCTAGGTGTTAGAGTGATCACTTACAAAGCCTTCACTAAGTAAGAAACACTAATCTTTCAACCACATGGTGAAATGAAAGCCACATTAAAGAATTTTAGTAGTATATCCACGTCCTCTTGCTGGTGATACTAATGGAAAATGCATAGTTCCTGTTCAAATCCATCTAGATAAAACAGATATATTTATTCTGAAATAAATCTATCAAAATTAATTTGTATGTGCTCAAGTATATGGGGGTGTACATGTATGTCCATATGTATAGAGACCCACAGTTGACATTGAGGCTTCTTCAATTGAACCCAAAGCTTGCCAACATGACTACTCTAGCCTGACTGCTTGATTCTGGAGCCTCTGTCTCCACCTTCTGTTTGGAGAGTCAGAGTTGGCTGCCACCTGGTATTTTAGGTGAGTTCTAGGGATGCAAACTCAGTCTTCAAGCTCTGCCAACAAGTACTTTGCCCAATGAACCATCTCTCCAGATATAACAATCAAATTTTAAAAGTATATTCATGTGACTCACAGAGTCAAGGTCTCATCAAATCAAGATGACAATCCGATGGCAATAAAGACAACATAACTCATAAGAGCAAGAACAAGCAGAAGTCTTATTAAGACAGACAAGACTCAACATGTACATAAATCTAAAATTTAATGTAATGTGGCTAAATTATAAATGCATGTGTGAGCTACCTTCCTCTAACATTATAGAAGCAAAGTCTTACGTTTAATAAAAATATACAGAATGTATAAAAGCTCTAATCACATGTAGACTACCAAGTATAAATGATGTAATGTGAGGTTTCCATATGAAAACACCCTGTTCAGAAAGAAACCAATCTGAAGTTAACCCATTAACACACATATTGCAAAAGTACATAAAATGGTTATCATTTACCATTGTACATAGATAATAAACTGTAAAAATTAATACCAGAATCTTAATAAGGAACAATACAGTGCCCAGTCTAAGTACATTTTACTTACGGAGCATAAATAGCAGAAGTCAAAGAAATTAAATAATGTATTGAGTGAGAAAACATACAATGTACCGTAACGAGGAGTTAGAAAACTGAGTATTGTGGAAAAGGTTTATTAACCTGTACAGGTTGGTTTGTAATAAACTAGTGGCTACTTTTACAATAACATATCAATGATCTTGCTGCAATAGCATCTCCCCACCAGTCAGAATTTGAAACAATACACCTTTCTCAAATTGTCATTCAGTGTTTTCCTTCCCCATCTTCAAATCACAAAAATATGATTTGAACAGCAACTAGCCATTATGGAAGCCATAAGATAATGACAGTCATTACACAAGTTACAACTGAGGCACCTGGACAAACACTACCAACACTTGTGAAAAAACGTGCTGGTTTTAAAAGTGGAAGTACTAAAGAAGCTATAATATACTGTTCATGCTCTTCTGAAACCCGAATGGCAGAAAGCCTGCCAGATGCCATGTAACCAAAACATTGCACCAAGATCAGGAACCCAGTGTGTGCAACACAGAGTTAATGCCGGGTAACTGAGCTAATCACTGGAGTAAATTAAAATACCAAACTTCTTTAACTTAGCAATACTATTTTGGAAGCATCATCAAGAACAAATAGAGATTTAATTATAAACTGGCCTGGGCTATATTCTGAACTGAGAATTTTACTTAGTACTAAGACTCTAAAACATCCTAGAAAAGCTGTGAATCATGCCTTGTTTTTCCTCAAGGGAAACCTCCCCTGGTTCTAGTTCTACATACCAAGTCATTCAGTAATTAAGCAAAAGGGAGAATAAAAGCAGACTTTCAGCAACACATACTAGACAGATGTTTTTTAAAAATGACATGATAAATGTAAATCATAAAATCAAATGTACTCATAAAGGTACATCTATTTTATGTTACATAAAAAAACACCCAAAACAAAAAACAACAACAAAACAAAAACAAAAAAATCCCGAAAAACCCCCTATAGACTGCAAACTGTGCATGCTCACCATACCTTTCACCTGGGAAAGCCAATGAGGGGTTTCCTGCAAATACTCACTGCCATGATAAAAACAATGATGTGCAAACTGCAAGGTCCCTAAGAGCAGTTAAGAGTTTATATACAGAAAGATGTCACTATCTGATCAAATACGCAAGAGATGAAATCCCAGAGTTTATAGCACAGAACAGTAACCAGCGCAGGCTCCTCCTCCATGGCTCTCTTCCCTGTGTGACAGCTTGACTCCTTTGCTCTGGTTCTCACTTTCCCACAGTCCAGGTGTCTGAATGATCTTCTCCACAAGCTCCTCAAAGGCACACTGAACACCGTCACAGGTTTTTGCACTTGCCTCTAAAAGTCAAGGAAAAGAACCACAGTATGCTTTTTATTGCACATAGCCTTCTATGTTTCCAGAGAATTATTATGGCATAAAGAGATACTGACTACAAGATACTGACAATCAAATCAGAAATTTTTGTACATTTTAGTAATTACAAATTAGTAAATTTCTTCCACTCCCCACACAGAGCTACTTCAACTCTGCCCACTAGTTTATCAGCTTAGCCCTAAGGGTTATAAGACAGTTACAACTTGTAAGACCCTACTGTGTCTGAGTATTTTTCCTAGGCTTTCAGTTAATTCTTCAAATGAGACCCCAACACAGATAGCATTCCTACTTTAAAATAAGGAAACTAAGGCTCCAACATAAACGGTTAACTTGACTTGTCTGAATGTGTAACTAAGTAGTTATTCGCAGGGATGAAGTGGCAACAGTCAAGCACATTGGCCTGTGTCTGTGCTCTCACACCCTCTAGGCCCAGTGCTTGTCTGATCTGTCTTTCTCACTGTCCAAGGAGACTACTTGCCTTCCTGCTTTACTACTCTAAGGCAGCAGATGTTCCAGTCTTTTTGTTCTTTAGTACTGAAGACTGAGCATAGGGCTGAGCATGTGCACTCTAACACGGAGCTAAACCTTCAGCCCTTTATTTAGTGTGAAACAAGATGTTTGGGAGCAAGGACCCAGAACCAATTTGGCAAGGACTCTCTGGTCATCCCACTATTAGAGTTTACAAGCTTCCTGCTTGTCCTATTACTCTGTGGAAAGGTGAGCTGCCCATGCTGCTGCCCAAACCAGCCCTTCTCCAGCTCCCAGGACCCCACTCCTTCTCATTTCCTGAAGGTTCATATACTCTCTTTTGTAACATCATTCCATCTAAGTGTCTGCTCATATTTTCCATCTTATTAACAAGCCAGACTTGTCCTAGAGCCCATGTACCTTTCATGGAGCCTGCTCCCCCTCCCCAGTGTCTCTAGTATCCATGGAATTCATTCCAGAGTGTTGTCACATACACTGCTTTATATGCTGCTTTCCCTGTCTCACCTCACAAGCTTTCCTCAGATGGCAGCAGTCAATCCCATGTAAGGGGCACATGTACCAGGACACGCCTACTTATACCTGTAATGTACCTACATGTACATACCTATGATTAACTAACTTTTAAATTAGGCACAGTGATAATAAATTATCAACAATAACCAATAATAAAATTAAACAATAATAACAATATATTGTAGTAAAATCTTGTTCTTCATGCTTGCAGAAGAAATGGTGACTGAAACTGTGAGAAGGTGTGCTGTGCTGTATGCAGGGGCAGGAACCATCTAACCTGGCTTTTGTTTCCATGACTCCATTAAGGGAATTCCTTTAGCAATCATCAGCACTGGCTCCTCTGGTCAAGCTGAGCACATTAACCTTCATTTGTTGTCTCTGGCATCTGGTATTACTAATCAAATCCCTCTTTCCTGTGACTCCCAAAACAGTCAATATTCCTAGTAATTCTCCTGTCTCAATGGCATGTCACTAAGGGCCTTTCTGCTGGTCCTAACTGTAGTATCCTAAAGGTCAATCTTCAGCCCTTTTGGATCCACATTCTTGAAACAATCATGCCAATCACAGCATTTTAAATGCCACCTAAACAACTACAGGATATCTAAACACTGTCTCATCCTGTGTCCAAGTAAAATTCTTGATTCCCACTTCCCCACAACAATCTACCTCAGTCCATCACAACAAATAATAGGAGTATAAGCCAACTACTACTTGAACAAACTGAAAACCTGGAGGTGTCTTTAACTGTTCTTTTTCCTTGGCATCCTCATCCAAGTTTTCCAGGTATCCTGTCGGTTTTGACACTCAGAATACGTCCCAAAGACGTCAACTTTCCACGACCCACTGGGAGTGACAGCACCAGCTTCATTCCTCTGGGCCACAGAGAGAGAAGAACTAGCTTCTTACTTTCCCTTCACAGAGCATACTGTACATGCTTCCTTCCTGTTCTGAAATACACTACATTACCCAACCTCTGGAAACATTTACTTTTGTCTCCACATCTAGGTGTTACCCTGACATTTCTGCACAGCAACACACTAAGTCAAAAGCTTTCCCTGCATGGTCACTGTGTCTGCTCTTCTTGCCACCTTTCAGTCCTACGCAGCACGGGGTTACTTCTTAAACCTCCTTTCTATACTAGAGCGCAAGCTCCAGGAGGGCAGAGCATTAGTGTGTCTGTTCAGTGTTCATGCCTCTGTGCTCAGGTAAAGTGCAAAGATAATTCGTGGAGACAGAGTACATGCCGCAATCAACAGTAAAGGTGGCATCCAACTCCCTTCAGAACAGTGGCATTCCACCCACTTACTACATTCTGCTCTGTCTACGTACAAGTTTTCAAGTCCACCTGCAAGGTCCTACAGTCTGAATAACACAGACATCACTAGGTCAGTAACTTCTAAATTTGCTGCCACATCAGAATCCGTGTGGGTAATTGTTTTAAACAAGACTGACACTCTGACTCTCTCTCTCTCTCTCCTCTCTCTCTCTCTCTCTCTCTCTCTCTTGTGTGTGTGTGTGTGTGTGTGTGTGTGTGTGTGTGTGTGTTCACTTGTACATGCAAACTCATGTACTGGTGCCTGCAGAAGCCAAAGGATCTCCCTGGATCTATGAATCGCCTACATAGGTGCTGGGAATCTAACTTAAGTCTTCTGCAGGAGTGTAAGCACACTTTACTGCTGAGCTGCCCTCCAGCCTAAACTTATGTTTAAGAAACATTTGGTCCTGTGACAGCAGAGAAAAAAGTTCACAGGTGATTCAGGTACAGTCAAGCTGCTCCTCTAGAAAGGGTGGCAAACTTCTGTAAGAGGCTGGAGAGTAAGTATTTTGGGCTTTGTGAGCCATATGGCTTGAAGAGAACTACCAAATATTCACGTAGCACAAAAGCAGCCAAGTGTAGTAAATATATTAATAAGCATGTCTGTACTTAATATATGGGGGAAATGGTTCAAGGTTGCCAATCTTGGGCCTCAAATTTTTAATGCATAGAAACTATATAAAGATACCAGTAAAGTTTAGGTTCCAATTCAAAAACTGGGGTGGGACCTGGGGTGAAGTGTTTCTATTAGTATGACATTCCCAGATGGTGCTGATGCCCGGTGTACTTGTGGAAACAAGAGAAAAGGAATCTCTTTCTACTGTTAAATTTTGTATCAAAAGACAACAATGAACGCATATATTTTATGGTTCCTTAAGGAAATAATTCAATGAGATTATTATTTAAAAACTATTCCTTAAGACTGGAAATGTTCACTTACATACTTACCTATGAACAACATAGAATGCTTGCGTGCAAACTTCAACCCTTCATTTCTATCAACTTCACGGTTTTCCTACAAGACAAAAGCAGTGCATTTTAAAGGCTGTCACCTGCATGGGTGGCATGCACGACTGTGCTCCAAACTATTTACAAGGCCAAGAGGATTTTAATCTGAGACCAGCCTGGGCAAGTTAAGACAAAACTAAAATGGGTTGGGATATAGCTCTATGGTAGAACATGTGTTTAAACATGCAGAAGTGCTGGGTTCAAATCAATGAAGTCCTCCTCCTCTCCCTCCCACAGAAGAGCTACCCAAAGGCCAAGTGTCTGCTTTTTTACCTTATCAATTTTATTTCCAACTAGCATGTTTACTATGTCATTTCTTGTACAGTATGTTTCCAATTCATTTAACCAATTATCCAGTTTAACAAAGGTGTCTCTTCTTGTGACATCATAGACTGAAATAAAAGCAAAACCACTAATTTAAAAGTCACACAAAATAAGAGCAATGACTTACTTTTCATAGTGACTAAAAGCTAACATTAGCGTATAAACAAGTCTGTTTTACATTAATCCTTCACTGCTTATTAGTACTTAAAACAGACTTAAATCATTAACACACATAGTGACAGAAAGGAAATTATATCCTGTTGGCAACTGACAATCAGTTACAACAAAACTGCAGCTTGATAAGGTGAGGTCTATCCCAAGCACAAAATATCTTAATCTAAATCTTAATAAGATATCAAAATATGACACGACTTTAAACATCTGTTAACCTCTGATTTTTTATAACAAGGATCATAATTTGCAACTTAAAAAAAAAGTAGGTGTAGTTATTGCGCTTCCTAGTTTTATGTCACTGTGACACAAGCTAGAATTATCTGAAAGGAGGGAACCTCAATGAAGAAAGAGCCTCCATAAGATCCAGTGAAGGCAAGCCTGTAGGGCATTTTCTTAAATAATGATTAATATGGGAGCGTCCAGACCACTGTTAAGTATTGCCAAACCTGGACTGATGATCCAGGCAGAGCAAACCACAGGAAGCAAGCCAGTAAGCAGTACCTTTCCACGTTTATGCATTAGCTCCTGCCTCCAGGATCCTGCCCTCTTTGAGTTTCCTGTCCTGACTTTCTCCAATGATGGATTATGATGCAGAAGTGTGAGCCAGATAAACCCTCTCCTCCCCAGCTTGCTTTTGGTCCTGGTGTTTCCTCAGAGCAAGTGAAGCACTGACTCCAACAGAACCTGAGTGAAAGGGATCCAATGTGGCTTCCTCCATTTTCACTTTTGTCTTGTGTCATCTTGCATCATAAAGAGCCTCGACTCCAAACTGTTTGCTACCCTTAAAAACAGCACAGCCAAGTGGAGGGTGTCTGTGAACTTCTTAGCAGATTTTCTGAAAACCAAATTCTTTGGTTTCCAATTTTGATTAAATATGAATCCTTAATGATGTTTAGTGCTACTTTTTGATAAAAACAGATTCTACTTAGTAACAAATGCTCTCTTTACAGACTGAAGCAAGTGTTAATTTACTGATAAATGAAGACTAATTTTGATAATGTTCTAGGACATATGTGGGTTCATTTTCAATTTATATTCTCATCAACATTTTTTAATCCAAAGATAATAGTCTTCTCTTTTTAAAATTTCCACACAAAGAGTTGAAAAAATGTTTAGTTTAATGTTCGATAATATCAAATCAAGTCTCTATCACTTAAAAGAACACACAAACATAAAAAAGTAGCCCTAAAGAAAATGAAAATGCTGATTCTTCGACATCAGAAACTCCAATGGATAGTCTTTTAAACAGTATGTTAAAGTAAAATACTTACCTAATATAACTCCTTGTGCACCTCTGTAATAGCTTGGAGTTAATGTTCTGAACCTCTCTTGACCAGCTGTATCCTGGAAATGACAATCAATTATTACTTAGTAAGGCAAAGTGTAAATAGCGTACTTTCAATGCTACTGAACATATTTAAGCAAGTCAAAACCACATTAAAACACTCAAAACTTAAATGTGATGTATGTTTACTCATGTAACACAAGTAAAAATGAATTATTAGGCCATCTCTTAGAGGAACACAAAGGAAGGTTTCCAGCCGTTCCAGTCTCACAATTTTTATCATACATGATAATACATTTCTTTCAAAGTCATGATTCTTAACTTCAGCTATGCAATCAAATCACCTGGGAAATTTATGTCTAATCCCTAAAGGTTCTGACTGAATCAATCTAGGTTAGAAACAGGAAAAAAACTCTTCCTAGGCTATTGTAATGAAGAAGTGAAGCTGAGGACCACTGATTTAAAGAGCGATACTAAAATATTTTACTTGAGCAAAGGGATTTTAAAGTTACGTTTTTAAAAAGAATGTTGTGTTTTCTCTTAGTTAAAATATATAAAACAAAACAATACAGAGGGGGCAAGGGAGAAGGGAAAAAGGAAAAAAGGAGGAAGGGGAAGGAGGAGAAGAAAAAGTCAGAAGTTGGGGGGAGGGATGGGACTAATTTCATCTTCTTCCAGGACTGGTCCTTTCTGGTCTTCTTTCTTCTTTCCGGAACCCTTCAATTTTGTTTCAAGGATGGAGGCCCTTACAGGGCTGCATCTGACAAACTGCCATTACTATGAAAGGTCTACTAAAGTTTTTAAAGCAGCCAGGCCCATTCATTTAGGTATCTCTATCCGGCCCACTGATGTACAGTGAAAATGCACAACAAACCTCAACTTAGCTGCCAGGATCTTGTGCAAAAGTAAGTTTTGCTATAGAGCAAGTACAAAGTCCTGCAGACATCAAAATGTTCATAATCTCTAAGATATTTCTAATACCGGAGAGGAATTTTAAAACAGCAACTCGTGGTGCCAGCAATATGGAGAAAAGAATGCTGTTAAGACAACAGAGTATTTAAGGAAATGCAGTCTCACAAGAGACACTTAAGAGGAAAATCACTTCCAGTAAAAAGCTTTGAACATAGGCCATTCTTTCAAATAAAAATGTACCATCCTTGCTCCCAGATTCATAGCAGCAAGGACGCTACCCCGAGCTCTGCTACGTTGTTTAGATGAAGACATAACACAGGTAAACTTTCTGAACAGAAGATTGTAGTGGAAACCCAATTATTCTCTTTGAATTCCAGAGGCTTCAAAGTTTCTTGCAAATCACTCAATTTGCATACATGCTTAAACTTTAAAAAGCAATTATATAAAACTAAAGCTTCACCACTCAGCCTTACCATCTAAAGCAGATTAACTGATAATGACAGTGGTGACTTTGAATAATCACAACAAAACTATAGTAAGTGAACAAGGGTCAAGTTTGCAAAAGAAGTCAACTGGGATCCATGGCACAACTGGAGTGTCTAATTCTGCCACCACAAGAGGATGCAACTGGTTTCAATCCCCCATACAGAATGCAACTAAATAAAGGGGTTTTGTCATGTTGGACTTAAGACTTTTAATACACATGAAATCAATTTCATCAAAAGCCATGAAAATATATATTATCAAGTAGTCACAGACTTCAATCTGTATCTATTTAAGATAATTCGATTCCAAAAATTAAAATACCAGCTAGAGAAATGGCTCAGAAGTTAAGAGCACTTGGAGCTCTTGAAGAAGACCAGGGTTCAGTTCCTAGCTCTCATGGAGTCAATCACAATAGTCTGCTAACTCCAGTTCCAGGGGGACTTTTAAGTCCTTTTACGGCCTGGGGAGAGGGGGCACCAAATATGCACTTGGTACACAAAAATACAAGCAGGCAAACACATAAAAATTATGTTACAAAAAGACAAGTTATTGGAGAAACAATTTCAAGCAATTTACTTACATACAAAGAAATAATTAGCTGCACTCAGTATCCACAATACTGGAATTCTCAGAATTCCATCATGGGAAACATTTAAATATTCCAGTTTTTTTGTTTTGTTTTTTTCTTTACTGTTGTTTTTATCTTTGTTTTGAAAGAAAAGGAACAGGAAAAAAAGCTGATAGCAAAACTGTTCACAATTGAAAAAGTTTCAAAAAGATCAGTTGTGAACCAGAAATTTTAAATAATTTAATTTCTAGACTTAGCACAGGGCAATCTAGTATGATCTCTTGAGAACAACTTCAAAAACTGCCTTTGGGCGAGATGATTCAGCTGGTAAAAGTTGCCTGGGGTTAATCCCGGAATCCCATGGTAGCAGAAAATAGATGCTACTCTTGATCTACAAACATGCTGTATGCCCTCATTCATTCAGATACACACACACACAATGTAATTTTGACAATTTGTTTGTGAAAATTTAACAAGGACCAGATGTTAAAATTTTGGCATTTTTAAATTCACTTATACAAATGTTTTGGTATGATAATTTTGGAAGTAAAATCCAAAATCTTGCACCATAGCATTAGACTAGATTTATAATAACTGTATACTAAATTATAATAAACTGTGTAAGTTTAACAGACATTAAACTTGTATTTGTTTCAAAATGAGATGTATTAAGTATATTGACATCTTTGCTCAGATGAAAGAGGCCAATCCTTTTGTATATTATGGTTTTATTTTCTAATAGGGCAGGGCAAGGAAATTAGAGATTACTAAAGATAGATATGGATTAAACCCAAGGGCTGAGAAAGCCCTAGAAAGGCTAAATAATAGGATTCAGAGCGTTCAAGTGAGGCTGTGTGGTATCGGTGAGTGTGCATCTTGGAAGCAGAGGGGACAGGGCTACTCAGCTAACAAGAGAGGAGCTCACTCATCATACATCTATAAACCAACTTCAGCATAATTAGGTAAACTATATACTCAGACGTTTCGTATACTGTCTGGAAGGAAGCCCCTCTCTACCAAATCTGATACTCAGATGCTATAAGGAAAACAAACAAATCCTGAAGAGATTTGCTATGGTGAGAGTAGTCCCTAAGTCTCTCTCCCTCCCACGCCACCTTATCTTCATCAAGCTCTGAGGACAAGTTGGAGCCCTTCAGGGTAGAAAGCTAGGGCTATCTCTGCACATGCATAATAATATAAGCATGTATTGTCCTTAAGCAATATTTTAAAGATAAATGACAGAGTAGAAAAACATAACAAACAAAACTAACATTTTTATTATGTAAAGATTTAATTTTTTCAGATATAATAGTTTCTTATTACAGTAAGAATTCAGTGCAAAGTAAACAGACAGATATTTCAGTATTTGATGTTTAAGCATCAAAAATATACAAGTCATAAAATCTCTTTATTATGCCTAGAAAACTTGAGAATTTATCTATCTGCTGTGACTACTTCTATTATGAAGACATAGAACCAGCATCAAAGTATCCACCAGTCCTTACATGTCAGATTATGTTTGCAAAAACCATAACTCTTTATGTAAAATTTTAAATCATGGAAAAAATAAATGTTAGTATATAAAATGGACTATGAAAAGAAGTAATTCACTTGCAAATATGATCAATATCAGAAAATACTCAAATAGACATACATGTAAAAAGGCTATTAGAGAGACAAAAATGACAAGAGATGGCAATGTTTAACATGAATTAAGGTGTGGGAAGAGTGGATGTGTTAATCGATCAGTGGGAGTGAAGACACAGTGCTAGGTCTCCTTTCTCTATAATCACCCTTTCTGCTTCTGGTCTTAAACCCCAGTGTAGACAAGCACATACAGACTCAGAGAGTGGGATGCTTATGGAAACAACAGTTATATTTGTGAACATCTGGTATCAAGTCAAATACCCTGACTAAGGATTAATGAAACCAAAATACAGCACACAATGGAGCATTAGGTGACCACTCAAACTGCTGTACTCTATATTTACTGATACAGAAATATGTTCACATGCAAATGGATGGAGCAAAGGGGAAAGCAAAGTGATTAAAAACACAAAATAGACTCCTTTCTTTGCAAAATGGCTTATGTGCATATTTAGTAGTACATATCAAAAGTCTCAGTATTTTCAAGTATGTTTATTAATAAGAACATAATAATTGAAAGATAAACTTTTTCTCCACTGATTTCCTACTTTAGAATGGTCCAATATTATTGTTCTGATCACAGGGAAACCAATGTTTTAAGAATATGAATAAGCTCATGGCAACGATGCCTCTTCAACAATACAACTGGCTGTTTAATGAAGCATGGAAGTAGAAAGTAACTGGAGAACAAAATAAAAACAACGCTCCTCAGGAGTGAAAAGTCCTGCAGCCAAGGTCAGAAAGAGATCATAATCTAGTCATGAGAACATGGAAAGCCAAAGCTTCATACAGAAGCCACAACTGGTAAATGCTCAAAATACTTTATGTATCACAGCAACATTTCTGTTAGACATTACTGTTCTTATTAAATACACTCTGGGGAGGGTTCAGAAACCTCAGGAAGATGAGTTACATGACACAAACAGGAACACCTGCTGCTCAGTTGTAACTGTCACCTGAGTGGGCAGTTTTCTTTTAGACACTATGATGGGACATGTTTGACAATTAGCAACCTTCCTGGCACACTGCAGGAAAATTTAATTCTCTGTTCTATTTTGCAATATTCTAAAGGCTTTATACATTTTTAAAGCATCTACCCAATTACAGTTATAAGATGCAATTATCATTACTGTACATCCTTTCAGTATTATCTAATTTCCCAAGAAAAGCTATTCAACACAAACTGCCCATTCACCTATACAACAGTAAACAAAATCAGTCTCTGCTTTGCTGCAGAGTACTAGCTGGAGAGCCTGTTCCTCACAATTGTCTGTACCTCCAGTTCCAGAGGATCTGACACCTTCTAGCCTCCTGGCACGGCACCAGGCACATACACGGCGCAGACATACATGTAGGAGAAACACCCATACACACACAAAGACAAAACAAACACCCACCAATACACTAAAATTAAACTTAAATAAATACAAAATACGTACTAGTGGACTAGAGAGATAGCACGTGTTGAGAGCACTAAGCAGCTGTGGTGTTTAAATGAAGAGGCCTCATGAGAAGTGGCAGGCACTATTAGGAGGTGTGGCCTTGTTGGAGGAAATCTGTCACTAGGAGTGGGCTTTGAGGATTCAGATGCTCAAGCCAGGCCCACCGTGCCTCTCTTCCTGCTGCCTGCCAATCCTGATGAAGAACTTTCAGTTGCTTCTCCAGCACTATATTCTGCCTGTGTGCCTCCAATGCTTTCCACCAAGATGAGAATGAACTAAACCACTGAAACTATAAGCCAGCCCCAATTAAATGTTTTCTAAGAGTTTACTTGGTCATAGTGTCTGTTCCAGCAATAAAGTCCTAACAAAGACACAGTTCTTCCACAGAACCTGAGTTGGCTCCCAACATCCATAACTGGCAACTTATAACTTCCCATAACTCCTGTACACCATGGCATACAGACATAAACATAAATAAAATAAAAATAATGTTTATAAAGTACATTTTAAAAATTCTTACCCATATTGCAAGTTTAGCCTTATTTCCATCCACTGAAATCGTTTTCACCTTAAAGTCAACACCTTGAAGAAATGAAAATTCTGGTGAATCATCAGTAAGATATAATTTCTACATTCATTATAAAGAAAACCAGAAAAAAAGATAAAATATTCTATCAATTGCCTACATTCTGAAAATTCTAGACCTGAAGGCTGAAGGTATCAATACTCAGGATTGATAGTATAAACGGGAAGAGATTTAGGATTCAAGACATCCACCTGTGCTTCCAAAAAGGAAAACTCGAAATCAATTAGGATGACTGTTGTGCACACTGAAAATCAGCAGCTACAACTGAAGTATTAACCAAAAATGAGTGGTTTTGCTGATTGTGGGTCATGGTTGTTTTCAAGGACTCCATACATCCTTGTTCAGAGTGTGGCCTATACCCTTGTCTACCCATGACAAGGACGTTACACCCATGAGCTCTCAGCAATGTGGTTGGTTGCCTGACATACCAACACAGAATTGGTAAAATATGATAATGCCCTGGCCCTATATGAAGACTACAGACAGAGTCAATAACTGCTGAGAGGAGGAGAATTGGTTTACTTCAGAGACAAACCTTCTGATAGGCTTCTAATGCAGTGGGGTTGGGTCTAACACTTGTACATACAGGTAACTCTAACTGAACTCAGTAGACTGTGTGTGTGTAGGCAATGGTAATTTAAATACAGAAGTCGTGAACTCAAGAGGAAGTATGGGAGGGGCATGGAATGAATTGAAGAGGGAAAAGCAGAAAATATACTCATGCATGAAATTCTCAAAAGAGCTCCCAAGGACTAAACCACCAACCAAAGAGTACACATGGAGGGACTCATGGCTCCAGCTGCATATGTAGCAGAGGATGGCCTTATCTGACATCAATGAGAGGGGAGGCCCTTGGTCCTGTGAAGGCTTGATGCCCCAGCATAGGGGAATGCTAGGGCAGTGAAGTGGGAATGGGTTTGTGGGTGGGTGGGAGCACCTCATAGAAGCAGGGGGAGGGGGATGGGATGGAAGTTTACGGAGGGGGAACCGAGAAAAGGGGTAACATTTGAAATGTAAATAATAAAAATATCCAATGGAAAAAATCAAAGAATAAAATAAATTAAAAAAAAAGGTGTTATCTACCAAAGTCAACTACAAAATGCAGATCTTAGCTGTAGGTGGCTGGGACACTAGCAAGCAATTGTAAAATGACTACCTAACCCTTGTCTTATGAACTCAACTTTTTTTCCCTGAAAAATAAAGAGTTTTATATAACCTATATGACTCAATAATCACTTTCAACTGTATTTATTTTTTTTTAATGTGTATAAAAACATTTATGCCAATCACTCTACCAGTTCTTCGTAGTGAAAAGAACCTTGGCCCCAAGGTCTTTGAAAAACTGCTATAGTAAGGAAAGCTTCATTAAAAAAAAAAAAAAAAAAATCAAATAAGGCCACAAAACACTCACTCCTCTACAGGAAAGGGAGCTGACACACACCATCTGGCCCACGTTAACAGTAAGTGCACGTCTTTAAACAGCATCAGAAATAACGCATAGGCTACTCCACTGGCCAGAGGGAAACATAAGCTCAAGATAGTGTCCTACAAGCTTGTCACATTTAATTCAGAACAGAGCCAACTAAGATTAGCTCACATACTAAATGCTCTCTTTTTATGTTTTGTTGTTGTTTTCAAGACAGAGACATAGCCCTAACTGTTCTGGAACTCAAATTCTGTAGACCAGGCTGGCCTCAAACTCAGACATCGTCCTGCTTCTGCTTCCCAAATACTGGGATTAAAGATATAAGCCACTACAACCAGCATAATAAATGCTTTTTAAAAAGTAAAAGTTTTACAATTAGTTAAAAAAAAAAGTATGTCACTAATATACTAGTATATTTGTAATTTTTAAAAGTCTTCTGATAATCCATTACATGTCCAAATTAGGTAAAAATATGCATTAAATCTAGTCTTCCTATAGGATAAAGATCCAACACACATACACACACACACGCACACGCACATGCACACACACACACCATTTGGTGTGTCAAGCTTGAGAAGTAAAGGAATTGATCAAGCTATGCTTAGGGAAAAGCAAGCATAAGGGAAAAGCATAATTAATGAATAACAGTGCTGATTAAAAAGTTCAAGAAAAATTAAAGTATAGAATTTCTTCCATCCAATCATGCAGGAATTCTCCAGGCCCCGCCACTTACTGAGGAGCTATAGGTAGTAGGTTATTGCTGGAGGAGGGAGAATCAGCCTTCTTTGAGGATACAGCTACTATGGAGTATTTCCATGCTCCAGTGTAAGTCCACAGCCATACGGACTTAGCATGGCAAACAAATAAATAACACCACTCAACAGGATTCCACCCATGCTTGCTACTGGAAACCTAGCCAACTTCCCAGGCCTAGAGAGGTCACAGACTTTAGAAAAGAATTTAGTACCTCCATTTTGCTAGGTCAGCATCCTTTCTTATTGCTAGGTCCCTGTGGCTCCTCCCAGCATTTCTCACCCCTCTCTCTACTGTAAACCTTTCTTTCCCAGGGTGCTGGGCTTCCACTCCTCCACCCACAAGCCTGGTTCCTATATAACTCAGCTATTTTGTCTACACTACTCTCTCTCTATCCTCTCATGGTCCAGTTTAGTCTGCCAGCCATGTTCAGCTGGGACTCCTCCCTCTGTCTGCTTTCTCCCTGTACCTACAATAAAACTCTTCTACATACTTTAGGAGTAACCATGTTCTCCTCATCCTATTTCTTTTTTTTTTCCATTAGCTTACACATTCTAAATCTTATCCTTATGCCCACAGATAAGGGTAGCTACTACCCATGATTAAAGAAACCTCTCTTTACAGCAAATGGAGACTATCACAACAATCCACAACTGGACACAGTGCAAAAATCAACGGATCACAACAGCTCCTGAATTTATGGGAAAAGAGGGAGCTGAGAGAATATAAGAGCTAGAGTACTGGAAAGTCTGCTATGAAGCAGTATCTCTGAGAAATGGCTTCATGAACACGACTGGAACAATGGAAGTATCAATGGACAAGTCAATTTGGAAAGTGGAAATTTTCATGGGATCCCATGCCTAGAGAACTAACTAAAGGCAACTGATGACTGCTGAGAGAAGTTAGATTGGCAATAAAAGCCCATTTAGGGAAAACCTGTATGGTCAAGACAATGGAATCTCTGGCCTGGGCAGAGAACTAACATTTTAGCTGGGTGTCAGTTATTTGACCAAAGGACTCCTAGGAAGTCAGACTAACCTTAAACCATGCTAAAAGAGAACCAGAATAATTATCCCTTTAATAAAATGTGCTTCTCCCTCCCAGAATACCTGCTTTCAGTACACCAGTGCTTTCAGGTTATAGCAGCTCTGTAATGCCCAATGTTCTAACTTACTAGTAAGGCGGAATGTCTCCTTTTCTTCTTTCTATTTCCTTTAAGCATACTTTCCAAATAAACTTGGCCTTCCCTAAGACTTGGGGTGCCTTACTCTTTCTCTAAAGTGTCCCTCCCTGGCATGTGGCTGCCCACCACCATGTGACTGACCTTCACATCTGTTTAATTCGCAAGGCAGACTTCTCTGACTACCTTCCTCCCCTCCTCCAAGAAGCAGCTGAGCCCTACAGCTTGCGTACCCTGGTGCGGGGGAGGGTGTTATACTCTAATAAAACTGCCCTTGATCTTAAAGAAATGATGAACAAGCCTATAAACCAGGCTAACAAAGAGAAAATTCAAATCAGAAAACAAAAAACAAACCCAAAAACAAAACAAAAAAGTTGTGAGTATTTCAGGTTGGGCAATGCTTATCTGAATTGCTTGGGACAGAACTGCTTGTGATTCGAGGTTTCTGGGTGTGGGGCTGTCTGCAGAGTAACATCGAAGTGGAGCTCAGCTGCAGATTTCCCAGCCCTTCAGGTTTCACAGTTTTGGATCAGTGATGCTCAACTTTGGCTGCTAATTTTACAGAAGGAAAGATGATTAAATAAAAACTGGACAAATTCAATAATCTAGATAAATGAGCAAATTCCTAGAAACATAATGTGACTAAAATTGACTCAAAGAAATAGAAAATCTTAGCAAATGCAAAAACTAGTAGGGACTCAATCAGTAATCAAGTTTATTTACAGAATACAAGTATGGCTGAATATAAATAAAATTACATTAGTAATGTGAAGGGGAAAACCATTTGATCATTTTAATTGACACAGAAAAGGCACTGAACAAAAGATAATACACTTTCATGACAAAAAGAAAAATTCAACGAACTTGGAAAGTTTCTCAAAATGATAAAGGTCTGTGTGTTAGAATTCAGTCGTTGTGATAAAATACCCGAGAACAGAGATTAAAGTGAACCAACATTTCATTTGGCTCACAGTTCTGGAGGTTCAGTGGTTACTTAGCCCCATAGATGTCAGTCACTGCAGAGGCAGAACAACATGCCAGGGAGGTACAACGAGTTCTTCAGCTCAAGTAATCAGAAAGCCAAGGGACTGAGACAGGAAAAGGAGATAAGCAAGTTATACCCAGTGGCCTGCTTCCCTACCTTTGCAAGTCTCCATCATCTTCCACTAACATGATCAAAGCGTAGATCCATTAGTATATAGCATATTAGCATATAGTAAAAGGTCACACTCCTTATAATTTAAATACCTCCCACAAGCTCATGAGCTGAAACCAAGTCTTAACCACATGATTTCAAAGACATTCTTAACCAAAGATCCAAACCAAAACAGCAAATTCACAGCTACCAGCATACTCAATGGTAAAAGACTGTTTTTCCCCAAAGTTAAAAAAACAGGATCACCAACTTTTTTCACTTCCATTATACAAAGTAGCAAAAAGTTATTGCAAGAGCCACTTAGAATATAAAACAAACAACAAAAAAAAGTTATCCAAATTGAAGATTTGGATACATAATCTACCCAAATGTTTGTTAAATATAATTGTGGACAGCACTACAGTATCGACAGAAATCCCTGAAGAACACACAGAACTATTAAAACTAATTCTATAAAGGAATTGCATCAACGGATATTGCCAAGATGTAAAAGACAATCCTCACAGCAAGGGAAAACATTTGCAAACCATGTATCTACTAAAAGATACAAATCTAACACATGTCTAAGAACTCTACAATAAAACCATAAAAATACCTAACTCAAAAATCACCACAAGATTTCAATAGACATTTCTACAAAGAACATAAATGGCCAATAAGCATATTAAAATATACTCAACTTCTCCTGGCCATTAGGGGCATGCGTATTACAAATTACAATGAACTTAAACTTCTCACCTATTTCCATGGTTATTTCAGATAATTTTTAAAAATGCAAAGTAGTAAGTATAGACAAAGCTACAGAGAATCAAGAGCTGTAACAGCTATTGTGAAAACAGCAGCATTCTGCCAATATTAAAAGAACAGCTACCATATGGATAAAGGCAGCAGGACCATACCTAAGTACAGACCTAAGTAGTGACAGTGGGCAGCACAGTCATATAGAAGAAGACAATTGCCAAAACCTTAAAGCAACTCAAGTCTTTAACAGTGGATCAACAGAATATGATGCACATAGAGTCAATGAAACAATATTTGAACTTAAGAAAGAAACTGCCAAAACATGACAAGGAAATGTGCCACAACATGGATTGGCCTTGAAAACAGTCACTAAGTACAATAAGCCAGATATATTAGGACAACTGCTGTACAATCCCACTTGCTCGAGGCACCCAGAACAGGCAAACTTCACAGAGAATGAAACCAGAACAAAGGTCACCAAAGCTGCAGGGAAGATGTAGCAAACTGTTATTTAAACATTCTGAAAATTCATAGTGTTATAACAGTGAATGTAAGTGGAATATATGTGTAAAATGGTTAAAATGTTTGGCTCATGTTCTGCATGTTTCATCACAGCATAAATATGAACACTGACCTCCACAAGCACAAAATAGCTAAGTAAATGCTTACCAGAGAGCTCCAGTACCTTTTAAGAAAACTGACTGTAGTGAAATCTACCCAGGAAAATGAAATCTCTGAGGCCCATGTGAGTTCAACTAAACTGGTTATAAACAAACTCTTAGAGGAAACTGAAGTGGATTCTTCCTTCTTTAAACCTTCTCTAAGTCCCAATTGCACTGACACCAGAACCAGAAGATATGAGTTAAAGAAAACTGTGACCAATGTCTTTCACAAACACAAATGGAAATCCTAAAAACAACACAGACGACAACCACCTGGCTCATCTTTAAATTGGGAATAAAGCATTGTACACTTTAGTATGTTAAACTGAAGATCAGCTACACAGAAAAACATGCATTTCTAAGGTACCCTGTTCATAGCTTGTGACAGAAAAGCACCTGATAAAGGGAATCTACAAAACAGACAATTAACATCACACTTAAGTTAGGAATGTTCTCCCTTTTTGTCAGTTATGAAAGATGGCCATCAACCCCTACCACTTCTGCTCAGTATATGTACAGAACTACATATTTTTAGCCAGAAGATTAACATCAATAAAGATCACAGATTGTAAAAGGAGAATGTAAAAATCTAAATGAACAGGAATAAAAAAAAAAAAAAAACCTCCTAGAATTTACAAGTGTCACAGTGTGTCTTAGTGAGGGAAACTATTGCTGTGAGAAAACACAACGACCAAAAGCAAATTGGGGAGGAAGGTATTCACCTCACTCAGTTCATCATCAAAAGCAGTGAGGGCAGGAACTCAGGCAGGGCAGGGCCTGGAGGGAGGCAGAGCTGATGCAGAAGCCAAGGAGGGTGCTGCTTCCTGGCTTGCTTCCCATATCTAGCTCAGACTGCTTTCTAGTCCATCTCAGGACTACTGGCCCAGGAGCGGCCCCATCCAGAATGGGCTGTGCCCTCCGTATCAGCCACTAAGAAAATGTCCTACAGGCTTGCCTACAGCACATCTCATGGAGCCATTTTCTCAGTTGAGGCTCCCTCCTCTTCAATGACTCTAGTGTATGTGAAGTTGACATAAAACTAGCTAGCACACTAAAAACAAAACAAAAAATAAATAAAATAAAAGAACCAACCAGATTGAAAGATACAAAAATTAATATTTGAAATATCAAGAGTATTTCTGTTTCTCTCTGTACCCTGCTCAACCTAGAACCTAGAGTATCCTAAAACATGCAGCAAATTCTTCTGCCTTAGCTTTAAACATGCTAAGATTACAGGTGTGATTACAATCAGCTAAAAGTATTTGTATATGTTAATAATAAAGGGAAAACAAAAATAAACACCTGCTATCTAGAATGAAAGTTCACAGTTAAATCTGACAGAACCTGTGACAGATCTTGGGATGCCAATAAAAACAAAAACTGTCTCCAGTAGCCTCATTTATTTAAACACCTGGACTCAGTTGGTAGTCCTGTCTGGGAGTTACACAGCTTTCATTAGGTGGGACACTGCCGGGGACGGGCTCTGGTTGGTGGTGCTATCTGACCTCTACAAGGTAGAGCCCTGCTGGAGGGGGAGCGCCACTGACACTGGCTTTGAGAGGCTCTAACAGCCTTGCTACTTCCTCTTCTCTCTTGCCCTCTCTCTTCCTCGGTACTGATGAAACATAAAATATCTCAAGTACACTAGGAAGCAAAACAACTCACTTTTGGAAGGAAAAAAATTGTAAGACTAACAACAGCTGATTTACAGATTTATTATAAAACTATACAAAGGAAGACAGAGAAATCCTGACATAAGGACAGATGTATAAAACCCACAAACACACTGTACTGGCTGGTTTTGCATGTCAACTTGACATAAGCTAGAGTTATCACAGCGAAAGGAGCCTCCCTTGAGGAAATGCCTCCAAGAGATCCAGCTGTAAGGCATTTTCTCAATTAGTGATCAAGGGTGGGCGGGCCACTGTGGGTGGTGCCATCCCTAGGCTGGTAATCTTGGGTTCTATAAGATAGCAAGCTGAGCAAGCCAGGGGAAGCAATCCAGTAAGTAGCACCCCTCCATGGCCTCTACATCAGCTCCTGCCTCCAAGTTCCTGCCCTGTCTGAGTTCCAGTCCTGACTTCCTTTGGTGACGAACAGCAATGTGGAAATGTAAGCTGAATAAACCCTTTCTTCTCCAACTTGCTTCTTGGTCATGATGTTTTGTGCAGGAATACAAACCCTGACTAAGACTCATACCCAGACACCTAAAGACAAATGATACTTTTATAAGAAAACTATTCCTGTGTATTCTTTTCAGCCAGTGGTTTTGGAACAACTAGGTATCCATATGCAAGACAAACAAACAAAATAACAAAAAAATTAAAGAAAAAGAAAAGAAGAAAATCATGCGGCCTTCTGCTAGGTGAAAAAAAATACTGAATCACTACACATAAGTGAAAAAGTTGATAGCCTGAATTTCAATGAGTAATTTGTGCACTTAGAAATGCACTATTAGAAAAATGATAAGCAAAAAAGTGGATCAAAATACCTACAAAGCAAATTAACACCTATAAAAACCTTTCATGCTGAATCTATAAAAGAGCTCTTAAATGTCAACACTAAGAAAAACACTATGTGGGCTGGAGAGATGGCTCATGGTTAAGAGCACTTGTACCTGGAAAAGGCCTGAGTTCACTCTCAGCGCTCTCATGTCCACTAACCACTGTCTGAAACTAATTCCAGAGGACTGAGGGCTCCTCTAGCCCCGACCAGCCCTATGCACAAATGGTACATGGACAAAACACCTACACACAAAAAATACTGAACCAATTGTATTTATCTTTGAAGGCCTTGTGTCTGGTGGTTGTAAATGAAATCAGAAAGCAATCTAACACCAAATGTTAAAATTTAAAAAAACCTCAGGGCCTATTTGGGAACAAACTATAAATATTTTCATCAGCATGCAGTATTTTAGTATTTATGATGGTAAAAGATACAGACTTTTTTAGAATATAGACAGTTCATGATGGCTGTCATTCTGCTTGAGTCCTTGTGTTAATTTCAGTTTAAATTGTCAGTTTTATATTATGCATGATTCATTTTTTTCAGTAAAAACTCCCTTTCAGTCAAGTTTGCTCTCCTGTCAGTTGCTACTATGTGTTACTGAGCAAAATAGCCCATGCTCTGAACAAGTATGTTTTACTACATAGTTGAAAATGAGCAAATACAACAAAACCAAACAAAATGCAGTTTGACTTGCTAGTATCTTAAATAACCCCCCTTTGGCACGCACAGGATAAATCTGTAAAACCTATGACACAAAGATGCTAAGTAATTCCTGATAGAGCTAATTAAAATTTAGAGGCATTCTGAGTCTGTATTCATAGAAACAAATAATGATGAGCACTTCCTTACAGAATCTAAGTACTGAGTGTGGACAGCAGGGAGCATTTTGAAAGTCACTTGACAAACAGAGCTGGGATGACAGAGGCATGTAGTGTCTTCCTATCTGCTGCAGGCTAAAACCTGCACAGAACCCAAACCCACGAGAACAACAGGACATAAATACAATCTCAGAACATCCTTCCACAGGAAAGCTGCGAAGGGAAAGTAAAAGCATCACAGAGAAGAAGTCCAGCACTTATGTGACTAAAAGTCACCAGCAGCACTGCAACAATACACACCACACACCTCTTGCTCTAATACTCACTCATAAGAAGCATCTCTGTGGGATTCCTACAAAAACAAACAACAAAACCTACATAGGAGAATCTACCTTGAATACACCTAGCAAGTGAAATGAGGGGCAGTCTACAGAGTAATAGGCCTACAGTCTTCAACACTTTGTCAGACAAGGACAGACAACCAAAGACCAGTGAATTGTTAAAATTAGGAGACTGAAGAGATGCGGGCATGGTGGGTCAAACTTAAAATCCCACAAGCTGAGGCAGGAGGACTGCCACTAATTTGAAGCCACTCTGGGCTATAGGGTAAGATCCTAGGCAAACTGAGCTAGTGTGAGAAATCTTCCTAAAGGCAGGGGACTGAGGAGTCAAGAATTGGAGATGACAAAATTTGTTTGTCTCAAATCAGAATGTAGGCCTAACTTTCCTTTTGCTAAATAGGGTATTGATAGGCAGCTGAAGAAATCTGTCAATGAACAAAATTTTACCCTCCTTCATTTAGGAAACATACATTAAAATGCTTAGATATTAAAGACAAGTCTGCGGCATGTTCTTAAGGAATTTATTTAAAAGGAATCCTGTGTGCAGTGTAGGGTAAGAATGATAAAGCAGGTTAGGGGAGATGGCTAAGTCAGTACAGATCTTGCTCTGCAAACATAATAAGGACCCGAGTTCCATCCCCAAAACCCAGATAAGAAGAACCAGGCATGGTAGCACACACCTGTCATGCTAGCACTTGGATGTTGTACTGGCTAGTTTTATGTCAACTTGACACAAGTTGTTTGGGAAGTGGGAACCTCAACTGAGAAAATGCCCCTGCCAGACTGGCCTGTGGGTGTTTTCTTGATTAAAGTCTGATGTGGGAGGGCCCAGCTTACTGTGAGCAGCACCGTCTCAGGGTAGGTAAGTGGGACTGGGGTGTATAAGAAAGCAGGCTGAACTTCTGTATGGGAAGGAAGACAGCAAGCAGCAGTCCTCCAAGGCCTCTGAACCAGCTCCTGACTCCAAGTTCCTACTCTGTTTGAATTCTTGCCCCACCTTTCCTGGATCAGAGCCGTGATGTAGAAGGGTAAGCAAAATAACCTTTCCTCCACAAGCTGCTTTTGGTCATGGAGTTTATCACAGGCACAGAAATCCTAGGATCAAGGTTCTGGCTGGACAGCCAGCCTATGCATTTTGGCAAGTTCATGGCCAAAGGGAGACCATGTCTCAAAAAACCAAGTGAAGAATGAAGATTGTACTCTCACCTTCACAAGCACACACATGTACACATGTGTACGTGCTCATACACAAAGAATAAAGCAAAAGTGATAAATAATAACATTTAGAGAATGTGAGTAACTTATATAGAATTCTCTACTTCCCCTCTAAACCTGAAATTATCTTACAATAAATTAAAACAAAGCCAGTTTAAAGGAACTTCCTACTTTCACTAACAATGGCATTAAGATTCTGTAATAGTCTAGATGACAATTACTTTCAGGCACTCTAAATTTTATTCCTAAAATGATCTGGGGCTCTGGGGAAGTGATATAACATACTTGCTGTGTAAGCATGAAGACCTGAGTCCACATCTCTAGCACCTACCTACAGACAAAGTAGCTTGTGACTGTTATCTCAGCTTTAGGAAGAGGACTTGCTGATTAATCCGTCTAGCCAGATCAGAGAGCTTCAGGTTCAGAGACAAGTCCTAATGCAATGACTAAGGTGGAGGCGATAGAGAAAAATGCCCAATGTCAACTTCATGCCTCCATACATCTATATACTCACACATGAACAGATCCCAATCTATTTGGGTATCACTGCTCCTAATAACTAATTACCGTTATCAAGTATATAAGTTAAAAGTACATACTAAATGTATAAAATTAACAGATTCTGCTGCTAGGTCCATGGTAACAAAGACTAAGTTTGTATTGTGCATCACTGTAATGATAGTGGATGGCATGCCATTAAAATTCCAATTACTACTATCTGCTGTAAAATAAAAAACAATCCATAGTACTAGAATGAAATGTGTGTGCAAACCATCATATCAGTAGTGCTAATGAAGTGACAAAAGACAAGGCTTTATTGGTACAAAGCTAGGTATTGCAGATAAGATCTCCACAGAAAGTTCAGGGTGCTGAGAAGAGGGGCAAGGTAAAGATAAACAGAGCCCACAGGCATAAACACGTGTGGCATTTCTACAAGACTTTTAAACTTAGCTCACCTATTGTTGCTGCAAGTTCTGGATCAAAGGTGTCATCTGTGAACCTCAGGAGCAGGCTAAAAGAGAATCAAAAGCAGGTTAGGAGCTTAACTTTATTTCTAATCATTTCATATATATGCTATGATTTTTGACCTTATCACATATGATTACTTAGCTACAGACAGTAGAGCTGATGTAGGTTGCAGGGGAACTATCGTACTGAAAAGGCAGTAACTGAACCACCACTTCCCAAGACTCCCAGGACTGAAGTATTCCACTAACAAGCATATGCCCTATGCTTCCTATACAGTCCCTGAAGAGCCAACAGTTTACTTTTTGTTCAAATCTGTATTGGTGTGCTCTTGTCAAAAAATGACACTGTGACATCTTACACCGATATTGCTGGCAGGGGAACAATAGTCTCTTGGAATCAAAAATGTTCACTATTTTACATTAAAAAGGTTACAGCAAACTGTAACAAGGAATAAGACATCAAGGTGTGTATCAAACAGAGGGAGAATGACAACAGCCAGGCAGATGCTGGGTAAGGCCCAGACAGGCAACTGCAACTGCACAGGGTTGTTAGAGAAAATGGGTTATGCTTGAAAAGTTATTAGCCTCGACCAAAATGTAGGGAATCAACAGATAACTGGCAATTCCAGTGTGGGGGAAGGACTGAGCTCAGAAACAGGGTAAACAGGGTAACAGAGAATGGATGAGGGGCTGACAGCAGAGCCATCCCATCAGATGTGAAAGACTTCTGTGGCTCTGCAGGTTCCAGTACAGTTTTACTCACTAGCAAGCACTAGTGTCCCTAATTAGAGGCTCTTCAGAAATAAACTGTAAGCTTTCAGTAAACCCCACATTTACAAAGCTGTCTCCTACACACGGCTTCCGAAGTGCGCCATTCCAGCAGCCAGAGTCTCAGTGAAAGCCCCCACAAACAAACATCTCAATGGGCTGTGACTACTGCTGCCAGAGAAGTACCTACAGAACACAACAGCTTCCTGGTAGTCTCCAAACCCAGCAGCAATTACAGTCAAAAATTAACTCTCTTTTTCCCAGTTCTGCTCTTTTATTTCCTACAAAACTGACACAATACAGTCAACGTAACAAAGAACGATCAAAATCCAGTGATTCCTGATTAACACTTGGACATAACTTTTAATTTTTATTTATTTTGAATATAAGTTAAGTGACACTAAGTATATGAACCACACTAAAGGCTAGGTCCCACACCTGGAAGTAGACATTCAATACAAAATGTTCTCAGTGGCATTTTGGAAGTTTTCCCCCCTAGATTACTTTTTTTTTTTTTTTTTTAAATTTCACTGGTCTGTGCTTATAGAGGTTCTGATTTTGTGTTTTTATAGTGGGTGTGTACATGTTTCTTGTGCTTTTTTTTTTTTTAACTCTGATATGTTTACTGGCCTGTTTTCTTTCTAAAGAAAGAAGGTGCTGAGTTACACAGGTGGGAATGATAGGGGAAAAGATAGGAGAGGAAAAACATGAACAAAGTATGTTAAAAATATTTACAACTGCATGGTGGTGTATGCCTCTAATCCTAGCACTTGAAGTCAGAGAAAGGTGAATCTCTGAGTTTGAAGGCAGCCTGGTCTACAGAGCTAATTTCAGGGCAGTACAGGGTACACAGAGAAACTCTGTCTCAACAAAACAAAAACATTACATAGAATTAGCAAACTTTTGACACTTAATAGATACTTGTATAACATATCTTATCCCAAAGCACCCAGCTACCTAGAATTTAAGAATACAAAAGACATACCTCTTTACTTGGGTCATCACAGAAAATACTGCCTGCCACAAAAATGAAGGCTAGCCAGCACTCTGGAGACAGAGGCAGGC
Source organism: Mastomys natalensis (assembly GCA_021653895.1). Classification (NCBI taxonomy): domain Eukaryota; kingdom Metazoa; phylum Chordata; class Mammalia; order Rodentia; family Muridae; genus Mastomys; species Mastomys natalensis. Next base: position 703,024 of record JAJTUV010000890.1, read on the forward strand.
AGGTATCTGCAGGCCAGCCTGATCTACACAATGGAGTTTCTAGGACAGCCAGGGATACATACAGAATCCTCCCCTTTAACCCCCGTCACAAACACACAAGTAGGCTAATGTTACCTTGTATAATAGTAGCCATAGCAATACTATAAAATATGCAGGTGATCAGGATGGTACTGAGAATTTTAACTGAACTTGGCAACACTATGCCAGACCCTGAGCCAGAAATGTCTCTTCTTCACTTGTTAGTCCTTTCAAGAGATCTTTTCACTAAAGGTACTTTGTCAGCAAAGACAGGGAATTGGTGCCATATGAAGCAAAACACTTTATTTAATACAAACCCTAAGTATAGCCAGAGATATACCAACAGCCCTAAATGTATTCTAAACTGTATGTAGGCATTTGTATAGGCACAATCTATTTCTCTATGAAACAGGTTATGAAGGAATTCATACCCCCCCATAATTAAGAATTCACTGTTCTTACACAGCATATTTACACAAAACATTCTTTTTCAAAGTTAAAAGAGGAAAATATTTTGCATTTAGGAAGAGTATACCACGTAGACAATATTAAATTTAAAATAAACAGTGTGAAAAAGGCAGACTTTTTCTGGAGGGGGAAGAGAGTAATGCCTGAAATGTCAGAGCTTAGAAGGCTGAAGCAAAAACAAAACAAAAGAATTACTCCAAGTTTGAGCCAGCCTGGGTTACACGGTGAGTTCCAGGTCAGCCTGGGCCAACAGTGACTATCCAACACATTAAAAAGTAAAAGTGGGAACAGGAGGACTGAAGAGATGGCTGGGTGGTACAGAGAACTTGGTGTTCTTACAGAGCACCCATTTCATTCCCAGCACCCACAGCCAGAAGTTCACTACCCTCCTGTAACTCCAGATCCAGAGGAACACACACCCTCTTCTAGCCTCTCAGGGGTTGTGTACTCACAAACACATAAATAAAAATAAATATTTAAAATCAATAAAGAAATAGTGATTATGGCTCATCTTTATTTCTTACTGTAAAAATAAAATCCACTTAGAAAATGGGGAAAAGGACTGTAGAATGGATAGCAATTTACACAATAAATTTCTATATTTCATTCCAGACCTGATACACTTTGCTACATTTGTACCTCACTGAGCTGAGCCACAGCCTCATACCCTTGAACTGTACATTTAACAGTGTTAAGTTAGAGGTTCTGTTCCAGCCAGGTTCTCCTATGGAGTGCAATACTGTTCAGTTATTATACACAGGGCTCCAAACGGGGCACACTTCTTTCACAATCCTCAGTTCATGCCTCCCCATCACTCTCTAACAGTCTACAACCAACTTACAAAATTCCACTGGTTCAGATTAAGGCTATCCTCTGCTGTACAGTAATTACTCAACAACTGCTACCTCACTGATCTAGCTCAGACAAGAAACAGAAAACACCTGTTATTTAGACTGACCCTTCAAGAACTCTGTCTGTGACAGATACTTCTCTACTAATTTGCCTTGAAAGACAAAGGCTTCCATTGGAGCCATTTGTTCTTGTCATATACACAAGGGTAAGTCATCAGGGCTCCTTTCTGTTTCCCACAGTATATCTCAGACCAATACCCGACTTCCCTGAACTCAATGCTTGTTTGCTGTTGCTGTGCTGTGGTTTTTAGAGACAGGGTTTCTCTGTGTAGCCCTGGCTGTCCTGCCTGGGTGAAGAGTAACCTTAAACTCAGAGACCTGGCTGCCTCTGCCTCTCAAATGCTGGGATTAAAAGCATGTGCTACCATGCTTGGGCCAATATTGTTTTAAATGGGCAAATTGTTAAAATTTTTCTGTGAGCAATTCATAACTCATCATTAGGTATTAAAAAAGAAAAGCTTTAAGTACACTGACCCTAATAAGATTGTCTAGGGGTACAAATAGAAGAGAAATCCACTCAACACACTTTAAAAGGGTAATCAGAACCAGGCCTGGTGTAACATGCCTATCTATTTTCCTAACACTTGAGGTAGGAGGGCTGTCAATGCCGGCCAACTGTTGCTTACATACATAGCAAGTGCCAGGTCAGTCAGACTATGTAACCAAACCTGTCTCTAGAAACTAAATAAAATAAAAACAACAATATAAGGGGAATGCCAGTCATGGAGTCAACTGTACCTGGTTGGCCTTCTAGAAAACCCTAACATACCTCAATTTCACTCCCTTAATACACTGTCTCAGCCAATCACATACTGGGTTGAGATGGCAACCTGTTATTCTTGATTTCAAAAACAAGCTCTAAGCAGGCATGGTGATACACGCCTGTAATCGTAGTGTTCTGGAGGCTGAGGGAGGAGGATTCCTAATTTGAAGCCAGCTAAGTTACATAAAAGTTTCCAAGCCTGCCTCTATCACACTTTACCTCAAAAAAGACAGAAAGCAACAAAACAAACTCGATGTGAGCTCTTTCACAAGTAAAAATGGAAAAAAGAAAAAAATCATGAAGGTGTATGATTCCTAGTAAAATTACATTCAGTACATAAAAGTTTCAACAATCAAGAATGTGCAAAAAGTAAGCATAAAGATTTCATTCGTTATTGAACACACACCACTCTATGCTTATAGAAAGTTCCTTTCATTTGTTCCTTGGTACACAGAAGCGTGTCACGACAGGACACTAGAAGTATATATTACAGAGGAACAAACGATAAAAACAGACTGTCAATCTTTTAAAAAATACAAAAAGATTTGGGTTTACGTGGTAAGATTGCACATACTTTAAGTGCCTAAAGAGTTAAATCGTTATGAAGTGCTTTAAAGTTATTTGAAAGATCTCACAAGGTAAAGCCAAATAAGAAAGTGTTAAAAAGCTCTCTAGGACATAAATACTGTTTAAAGATCAAGAGAAGCTCAAATAACATTTATTCATAATCAGAGGGCAAAGATGACTTCACCGGAAGAACTTTGTTCAGATCTGGATGAAAGCATAACCTCTGGCCACACCCACCCAGGTCCACCTCTGACCTAATACACAACTCCACTGCCAATTTAATCCTCCCCAAAGATAGAGTCAAAGCGTAAAAGACAATACAGTGTTTTTTCTTTCATGTCCATATGACGTGGCAAGGCAAGAACAATCTCACTTAAAGGTAGTCCACTGATCAAGTACCCTGTGCTTTAAAAGCCATTTTCAAGCAGTTACCAAAAGAGTTCTTTCACTACGAACTAATCAAAATAAATAAATAAAAAGATGCAACAATAGGCTGCGCTAAAATAGGCCAGGAATGCGACCGAAGACGTCACCAAAGTTTCTATGTAGAACATTAAGTATTTAAAGGACAGTTCTATGGAAATCACAAAGTGATAAAGTTACTATTGATTTCAACTCCAGGGGTAACAACTGGCTGGACTCTAGGGGTGAAAGGACAGCTGGATTCTAGGGGGTGAACAAGACGGCTGGATTCTGGGAGTAGACAGGATGGCTGAACTCTAGAGGTGGACAGAACGGCTGGATTCTAGGGGTAGACAGGCTGTCTGGGCTCGGGTCGCCTCGGCTGGCTCAGGCCCGAGCCCAGACGCCCAGTAGTGAGAAACCCTGCTGCGAGGCCTGCACTGGGCGCGCCCAGCCAGGGCGGAGCCAGCAGGGCCGCGGCGACCGTTCCGAGAGGGCAGCCCGCAGCCCAGAGGCCGAGGGCCTGCCGCGCACCGCCTCACCTGGACTTGCCCACCCCACTCTCGCCGATGATGAGGATCTTCAGAGTGGTCAGCACGTCCTCGTCCATCCTGCGCCCGCTCTACTCCGACCCTGCCCCCGTGCCCGTCATGCGCTGCCCTGTGTCGGCAAAGGCAGCCAGCGCATGCGCACCTCTGTGACCACCGCCTCCCTCGCCTACAGGATGTTTGGGCAGCTGAGGCTACAGTGTGTCTGGTTCCGCCCAGAAGTGGCTCTGCGTCTGCGCACTTCCTGGAGCGCAGGCGTTTTTTCCGCGGGGCTCCTGGTTTGCGCAGGGGCAGATGGGCAGAGGTGCGTGTAAATCCTATGAACCTCCTTCCTGGTGCTAGCTCCGCCCCAGCCGTAACTCCTCCCGCTTCCGCCTGTGTGCTTGGACGACTGGGTATTATGTCTGTATCCTCGAGGCAGCTGTTGCGGTGGGCAAACATTGGTCCTTCGAGGCAAATAGTCTTAGATGGAGGTAGGCATAGCAGTACCATATAACTGCCTTGTCGCATTGCTGAAGCTCCCCAACTGTCTCCCCGCATCGGGGACAACAATTTTAAAAGTTTTAGAATTTTGGGTACACTGAGTCCAGGGAAGTACTCAAGTTGTGTACAAGCACTAACCTCTTGACTTAGGTCAGTTAGGCTTAAGAATATAATCTACATGTTAATTTATCTTGAAAGGAACATTGGGTAGATCCAGTACATGCAAATCTTTGGTGCAACTTCAACTATTTCTGTAATAAGAGTGACTTTGTCACTACTGAAGAATGACATGCATATGCCCATCACTCCACTAAGTTATACCAGAACTCTATAAATTATCTAGCAAAGTGTCTGTCCTTATGGTTATGGCTAATGTCATATGTGACAGATATTTGGTTAAAGAAAAAATATAGATAAAATTTACAATCAGTTAAATTCATTTCTTAGCCAGGCATGGTGGCACAGGCCTTTAATCCCAGCACTCCAGAGGCAGAAGCAGGTAGTTTTCTGTGAGTTCAAGATCAGCCTACTTTACATAGGCATTCCAGACCAGCTATAGCTACACAGTGAGACCCTATCTCAAAAACAAAACTAAACAAAAAAATAATAATTTGTTAAACGCCTTTTAAAGTTCTTAACCAAATGGTTCCTTCAGAGATGTCTCCTTAGAGCAAGGTTTCTTAATATATGGTAATAAAAGACAGAGTGAAGAATCAGTGTGAGATAAAAGCTGTTTTCTGGTAGTTTTTACCTAGTGGCCATTTCTAGAGTTTTGTGTAGTCCTGTTTATCATTTAGACTATTTATTTATTTATTTTTGCTGCTTCACTCTCTACCCATTTTATCTTCTAATTGTGTTTATATATACATATGTATATGCTGCCCCTTGATGTCTCTTGGATCAACACTGCTTCTTTCATTTACTCTGATGACTTTTACAGTTACATTTCTGGTTTAGTTATTTAGTTGGCTCAAGTTCAGGCCAACACACACAACTGCCAAGGCATCTCCTGGATGTATGCCAAGAAAAAATGCCATGGACCAAAGTTGACACTGAACTCATTATCTTCTCCTCAATATGCGATTTTATCTTGACTTCCTTCATAACAAGTACCATTAACACCCATTTAATTTCCTTTTCCATACTCCTACATCCTCTTGGTTCTCATAGTCTTATGTTTATCAGCATCACCACAACCATCATCATCTATCTGTAAGCTGGTTTGCCCTATCAGTTGCATAACAGGACCCCTGCCTCTAGTTTCTTCTCACCACATATACTGCGGCCAAAATTTAACTTTTTAAATGCTGATTTAAGACATACTCCTGTTATCCCGCCGGGTTTATCTCTTGCTGTTCTATGCCTTGCATTTTCTATTCCAGCCAAACAAAACTTACTTTCAATGATCAGGAACCTTTACACAATTCTTCTGCCTGGAGGATTGCTCATCCGGGCCCCTTTCCACTCCACATAATCACACACCGTTGCCAAGACAGCTCCTTCACATTCCGGCTATTCCATCTCTTCCGGTAGATTTCTTATTAGACCTCCCAGGCCTGTGGTACCCGCTTTTCCAAGAAATTCTGCTAGTGTCCTGTACTCAAATGGCAGTATATGTCCCACCGTATTGCAATTGTGTTTTTTGTGCTTCTTTTCTTTATATGTTGTGTGGGCGCGTGCACACATGTGTGCCTGCATGTGTTTGAGTGTGTGTATGTGTGTGTACATGAGTACAGTTGGCCAAAGAGGCAGAAGAGGATTCAGTTCTCCTGAAGCTGTAGTTACAGGCAACAGTGGTGAGTTCCCCAGCAGTAGGTACTGGGAAATGAACTTGGGTACTCCAGAGGAGCAGCAGGGCTTTCAAGCACTGGGCCTTCTCTCTAGCCACACAGCACTTGCTTCTGAAAAGCGAAAGTACACAATGCCCTGTCATTGCTTTTGTCTCTAGAATTCAGTGCAATCCTTGCCCTGAAGAGCTTGCTTTAAAAAAGATTCTTCCTTCTTTCCTTTTTTTCTTTAGCAGTTCTTAGGATGGGTCCTAGAGAATCATTTGTGTCCAAAAGTATTTGTTGATTTAAAAAAAAAAAAAAAAACTCAAACCAAACTTGGGAATTTAGAACAATGTAGTTTTCCTTACCTGTTATTAGAATCAGTTGGGATAGCTTTTAAAATGCTATCCTGAACCTTTCAGTTGGGAAAAGGCCTCTCAATATCATCTGCCACACAGTCATTATCAGGTCCTGCTGGACAGAAATAAGCAGTTGTGTACTGATAAGTCAGCTGTGCCTTTGAGGAAATAATCGAAAAATGTCTATACATGCTCAGCATATTGCAATTTAAATATATTCTTTTAGGGGCTAGGGAGATGGGTTAGGTGAGGAAGAGCCTCATGTAAACATGTTGACATGAACTTGGTCAGCAGCATCCATGTAAAAGCTGTAAGTTGCAGGACTGACTCAGGAAGCTCAGCATGGTTCAGGGAGACCCATACATACAGCCAGAGCCATGGAGGTTACTGGCCATCCAGCTTAGCCATTCAGTGAGCTCCAGGGTCAGTGGAAACCCTGCCTCAAAAAGTATATGGAGCAAAACAAGGGAAACATCCTCTGGCCTCTGCATGCATAAACATGTAGACAGACAGACAGACAGAACACACAACCATTTTCATTCTGTTTTTTGTTTGAGGATCTGAAAACTGAAGACAACAGAGGACTGACACTTGTCACTGAAGCTTAACAGCAACCAGAGTTTCTTGAAAGAAAATAAGTTCAGTTTCTATAGGAATGGTGGACAGGATCGCGCTCTGCTACTGTAGGAAACAACAGTGTGAAAAGACCCAGCCGTGGGCAGTATATAATCAAGAAATGGAAACTACAAGCAGTGAGAGATTGGCTGGGTACAATGTTGACACCTTTCCTACGGGGTTGGCGCTGTTTATCAAGGACAGTGTTTGTATGAAAAGTTTTGAGACATCAGGGGGATAAGTAAAATATCTTTTTGGTGAAAAGGGGAGTGTGTGTGCATCTCTGTGTGCTTATCTTAATGTGTGTGTGTGTGTGTGTGTGTGTGTGTGTGTGTGTGTGTGTGTGTATGCATGCTCAGTAGTAACGAAATAGAGGAATCAAGGCATAGGCACCTCAAAGTGAAATAGCTAAACTCCTGAAGTCGTGGGGATGTTGGGCTGGGGCTGCTGGCAATAGAGATGACTACAAAACCATGGGGATATTGTTCTCTGGCTGGTGAGGAAAAAAAGGACACCTGAGATACCAAATGTTTCTCCACTGTCCCATCATGGTGTCACTGATAAGAAAGAAAACCAAGAAAGAAGTGAGCAGAAAATGTGTACTATTAATGCCTTTAAATTTTATGTGAAAGTCCTCCTTAGGCAAATTTTTCAGAATGTCTGTAGAGCTATGGTTCTAAAATTCAGGGGAGCATTTAGATAAATAACATTGTGTGCACTCTTTGGGATTTTTCCACATGAATACAATGTGTCTTGATCATCTCTACCCCTCCTTGATTGAGCTTCCCCAGGTCACTCCATGACATCTTCCTCTCAACTTCCTGTTTGTTTTTTTTTTTTGTTTGTTTGTTTTTTAATAACCCATCGAGTCCAGTTAGTTCTGCTCTTATGTGGCAGGTGTGGGACCTTCCCCTGGGGCATGACAGTGTGCCAATGACACTCCTGGAAAAAAAATGACCCTTCCTGATCCCCTAGCCATCAATAGCTCCTCCTAAGGTGCAGGGTAATGTTCTGAACTAAGTACCTGAGCTAGGTCCCAGTAGACCAACTAAAAATCAAGATAATCTCTCCTGCTGAAGTTGTATGCTCCAAAAAGAGATTAAATATTATCAGTGGGAGGAGTCCAGATTAGAGAGTAGCTTTCCCAGCAGGCCAATATGACTCAACATGATTAGGACATTTCCTTACATAAAAAACTTAACCCAAAGTGGCCCAGGGTCTGCTGTTGTTGCATTATCTTGTCTCTACGAGGTCAGTAGTTGTGTCTTATCCTTCTGTTCTGCTCCCTATGGCCCAAACCAAACTCCCCTGCTTACCCATCTACAGACTTACTTCATGGAAGCAAGTATTATTATTCTAACACTGAAAATACGCCCAGTTAAAAGTTTAGACAAGTGGTGCTTTTTGTTCTTCCGTGGCAGAGAGCAAGACACCAAAAAGATAGTCAAGGAGATAACATGCTAAGGGATGATTTGTACTTGATGGCTTTCTTCTCCGTCATACTCTGTTAGCTTTGAATAGCTGGAAAAGAGTCAGACTCATTTCCATTCTTTGGACATGACTGACTGCTCTACACCCTCCCATTAGTGCTTCCCACTACATTCCAAACCCATTAGCGTCAACAAGATTACATCTTTACCAAAATCCATTTCCTGTCCTTTTCCTTCTTGCCTTGCTCTTTCTCCTTTCCTCCCCTCCTTTCCCCTCCACTCTTTTCTTTTCATTTCTTTTCTCCTCATCCTACTGTGATGCAACTCAAATACAGAACTGCAGAACACTAGCCAAGCACTGTAACAATAACATTTCATACCATATAATTCTAACTGTGATGTATGACTTTCTACTGAAGACAAAAGATTAAGATACAGAGCTAAACAAAGAATTCTTATCTGGAGAATCTCAAACGGCCAAGAAGCACCTAAAGGAATGTTTAACTTCCTTAGTCATCAGTGAAATGCAAATCAAAATGACCATTCAGAATGGCTAAGATCAAAAACTCAGGAGACAGCAGATGCTGGCAAGGATTTAGAGAAAGAGGAACACTCCTCTTTAGGAGTGAAGGAGAGAAGTCCAGAGGGCCAGGAGAACAAGTAGAAATTAGTAGCAGTGGAAGGTGGAACTTGAGGAGCCATTAGAAAGTCCCAGATGCCAGGGATTCGAGAGCCACAGTAGATAGACATGGCCCCCAGTGAAGGGATGGGGCCACACACCCATCTAAAAAATTTTAACCCAGAATTGTTTCTGTCTAAAGGAAATGCAGGGACAAAAATAGAGCAGAGACTGAAGGAAAGGCCATCCATAGACCACCCTACCTTGGCATCCATTCCATTTGCAGACACCAAACCCCAACACTGTTGCTGATGCCAAGAAGTGCTTGCTGACAGGAGCTTGGTATAGCTGTCCCCTAAGAGACTCTGCCAGTACCTGACTAACACAGATGCAGATACTCACAGCCAATCATTATACTGAACCCAGGAACACCAATGGAAGAGCTAGGGAAGGGCTGAAGGAGATTGTAACCCAATAGGAAGAACAACAATATCAATTAACTGGACCCTTCAGAATTCCAGGACTAAACTACCAACCAAAGAGTATACATGGGCTGGCCTATGGCTCCATATATGTGTGTATGTATGTATGTATATGTATGTATGTATGTATGTATGTATCAGAGGACTGCCTCATTTGGCATCAATGGGAAGGGAGGCGCTTGGTCCTGTGGAGACTTGAAGCCCCAGAGAAGGGGGATGCTAGAAGGGTGAGGCAGGAGTAGGTGCATGGGTGAGCACTCTCTTAGAGGCAAAGGGGAAGGGAAGGGGATAGGAGGTTGTGGAGGGGAAACTGGGAGGGAGGATAATTTGAAATGTGAACAAATAAAATGATTAATAAAAAAGAAGACAGCAAAAAGATTGGAAGCAGTTGGAAAGTTGGCTCTGCAAGTGCTGCTCAACCATGGGGACCAGAATTTAGATCCCAGACTCATACCCAGTGGATTAAAACTTTGTATAACTAGAGCTTCAAATGATCCAAAGCCCTCCTCTGGCCTCTGTGGGCATGAAAATTCTCATTCTTCCTTTCTCCTCCCTCCTTTCCCTCCCCTCCTCTCTTTTAGCACAGATGCATACACATGAACAAAAATGAATAAAATTGTTTTCAAAGATTAGGAGTTGTGGGGAGGAAGGGAATTAAGCATTGTACAGAGGACTTTAGGACAGTGAAACTATTTGTATATTACTAAAACAGTGACACATGGCTCTGCAAACCCGTAAACTGTACGTGACTGAATCCTAAAGTAAATTATGGAATTTGAATGATAGTAATGTGCATATGTAAGATCATCAGATATAAGAAATATACCTATTGGGAAAGACATGTAGATAATAGAGAGTCTGTGTGTGTGTGGGGGGGACATATAGAAAATCTCTTTACCTTTCAATTTTTTTGTGTGTGTGAACCAAAAAAATTAACATGTTTTAACGGTCAGCAAGATACTCTATTAAGGAAGGACAAGAAATAACAGTGGGGAACACTTGGGAAAGGACACAGATTCTGCTTATCCATAGACAGGGCCTAGAGAACAGGAAGATTTGGGATACTGGTGTGTATTTCATGGGTTATGTTTTGAAATATTACAAGGAACCAGTTATATCACTGACCCTTCTTTGTGGATGAACAGTGATGCTCTAAATGAGAACACACCATTGTGGATTGGGGATGGAAGCTCTAGTCCAGATAACTTGTAGAGACAAAACTTAAAATTTTGGGTTGTCTGTTGTTTATAATTCTTCCACATTTTAGTCTCTGGAACATTAATAAAAGTACTTTGTAGATAACAGAACAGTACAAGTAAGCAGACTGCACTTCTCTTAAATTCCTGGACTGCTTGGATATTTTTATAATGCATAAATGCAGGGGGTAAAATTTATATATTTACACTCCAGTCCAATATGAGAATATATTTGTTGAATGCTTTCGTCCCCTGAGCTTCCATTATGTCAATATTTCTATTTTTAAATTTATTTGTGTGTGTGTGTGTGTGTGTGTGTGTGTGTGTGTGTTGCATATGGAGATCACAGAGGACAACTTGCAGGAATTGGCTTTCTCAATCTATGTGGATTCTTATGATACAACTCAAGTCCTCTGGCTTGGTGGCTACTTCTCAAATTCTGTCTCTGTAAAGACTTCACTATTTCCATAGTAAGAATACAATTTTATGTTTTATTTATATGCTGCAATCTGATGGCACTCCAAACTGATCATATTTCTTAGTTGTACATTGAAAACTGTGTTTGTTAAGCTCTAACGTTTAATTTGTAGGCTAGTGATAGAGCTTAGAAACAAGACAAATACGCAAGCAGCACATGCATAGCATATTGTCACACAGGATGTGGTCAGTCTTTGACAGTACATAACTGAAGGGGATATGTATTAGATGATTTGATAAAGTTTAGGACGTTTCTACATTTCCAGGTAAAACTTTAATTTTGAATCGCTGTTGTACTCATCAAATGTATCTTCTTGCTTCTGTTGATATGACATGTCCCTGTTGATGCAATGAATTTCATGGGTTGATTTTCACCAGTGGTCCACTCTTACATTCCTAGATAAGGCACAGTTAGTTCTGACTTATTATTCTTTTACTTTTTTGTTTGTGTGTTTATTCTTAGTAAGTTGAAGTTAACTTTACTGACATTCTTGATGATTATATATTTATTTTTAATGGATATTGGTTCTAATTTTCTTTCTTTGTATTACTTTTGTTTAGTTTTAGTATCAGGTGAATAATGACTTAATAAATTTTTTCATTTTTTATTAGATATTTTATTTATATTTCAGATGTTATACCCTTACCCCATTCCCCCACCCACCCAGGAACCCCCTATCCCATTGCCCCTCCTCCTGCTTCTCTGCGAATATGCCCCTACCTACCCCCCTCCCATCTCCCCACCCTCGAGTTCCCCACACACGGCATCCAGTCTTCATGGGACCAAGGATCTCCTCTCCCACCTATGCCCAAAAGTGCCATCCTCCTTTACATATACAGCTGGAGCCATGGATCCCTCCCTAAATGCTCCCAGGCTGGTGGTTTAGACCCTGGGAGCTCTGGTTGGTTGGTATTGTTGTTCTTCTCATGGGGTCGAAAACCCTTTCTGCTCCTTCAGTCTTCAGTCTAACTCCTCCATTGAGAACCCCTTGATCAGTTCAGTGGTTACCTGTGAGCATCTGCCTCTGAATATGTCAGACTCTTGCAGACCTCTCTGGTATCTCAGGCTCCTGTCAGCATGTACTTCCTGACATCCACATCAGTGTCTACCTTTGGTGACTGTACATGGGATGGATACCCAGGTGGAATGGTCTCCAGATGACCCCTCCTTCAGTTTCTGTCCCACACTTTGTCTCCATATTTGCTCCCTTGAGTATTTTGTTACTCCTTCTAAGAAGGACCAAAGCACCTGCACTTGGTCTTCCTTCTTCATGAGCTTCATGTGGTCTGTGAGTTGAATCTTGATTATTTCAAGCTTCTGGGCTAATATCCAATAATCAGTGAGTGAATACCATGTGTGTTCTTTTGTGATTGGGTTACCTCACTCTGGATAATATTTTCTAGTTCCATCCATTTATAAAAGAATTTATCAAATTCATTGTTTTTAATAGTAGTAGTCCATTGTGTAAATGTACCACATTTTTTGTATCCATTCCTCTGTTGAAGGACATCTGGGTTCTTTCCAGCTTCTGGCTATTATAAATAAGGCTGCTATAAACATAGTGGAGCATATGTCCTTGTTATGTGTTAGAGCATCTTCTGGGTATATGCCCAGCCGTAGTATAGCTGGGTCCTAAGGTAATGCTATTTGCAATTTTCTGAGGAACCGCCAGACTGATTTCCAAAGTGGTTGCACCATCTTGCAATCCCACCAACAATGGAGGAGTGTTCCTCTTTCTCCACATCCTCGCCAGCATCTACTATCACCTGAGTTTTTGATCTTAGCCATTCTGACTGGTGTGAGGTGGAATCTCAGGGTTGTTTTGATTTGCATTTCCCTGATGACTAAGGATGCTGAACATTTCTTTAGGTGCTTCTCGGCCATTCGAGTTTCCTCAGTTGAGAATTCTTTGTTAAGCTCTATACCCCACTTTTTAATAGGGTTATTTGGTTGTCTGGAGTCTAATTTCTTGGGTTCTTTGTATATATTGGATATTAGCACATCTATCAGATGTGGGATTGGTAAAGATCTTTTTCCAATCTTTTGGTTGCTGTTTTGTCCTATTGACAGTGTCTTTTGCTTTACAGAAACTTTGCAATTTTATGAAGTCCCATTTGTCAATTCTTGATCTTAGAGCATAAGCCCTTTGTTAGGGGCAGCCCTGCTTATACACTGAAGGCCTGGGGTCAGCTATAGACCTGATATACAGGCATGTTAACACAAAGTCTTGGATCTCTGTGGAAAAATACTGAAACAGATGGCTAGAAGCTATTGTAAACAAGTGGCTTTGGTGGAAAGTTGCCAAGTCTTAGGTATAGACCTTGTAGATAGGTAACCTTGGTGGATAGTACCAACTTAGATAAGGACAAGTGAATCATAGTCAGAGTCATAGTGACCTGTCCCCTGAACCTTCATCCTGCTGATACTCTGTTCTGGAAGATATCTGTACTCCCCTGAATACCCATGCTCCTGCGTCATCACCTTCCCCACATCCTGCCTTTTTTGTGTATATATCCCCAGTGTGAAAAAAGTTAAATCAGCAATTTGATCAGACTATAGACAGATCACCTTCTTTGTGTCAGCCTCTCCCCCACTTTCTCTTTCAGGTGATCTCCCTGGACCCCTGTTTAATGCCCTGCTGGACAGGACAGCCATTGGTGTTCTGTTCAGGAACTTTTCCCCTATGCCCAAGAATTCGAGGTTCTTCCCCACCTTCTCTTCTATTAGTTTTAGTGTATCTGGTTTTATGTGGAGGTCCTTTATCCACTTAGACTTGAGCTTTGTACAAGGAGATAAGAATGGATCGATTTGCATTCTTCTGCATGTTGTCCTCCAGTTGAACCAGCACCATTTGTTGAAAATGGTGTCCTTTTTCCACTGGACAGTTTTAGCTCCTTTGTCAAAGATCAAGTGACCATAGGTGTGTGGGTTCATATCTGGGTCTTCAATTCTATTCCACTGATCTTCTTGCCTGTCTCTGTACCAATACCATGAAGTTTTTATCACTATTGCTCTGTAGTATAGCTTGAGGTCAGGGATGGTGATTCCTCCAGAAGTTCTTTTATTGTTGAGAATAGTTTTTGCTATCCAGGGTTTTTTGTTATTCCAAATGAATTTGAGAATTTCTCTTTCTAACTCTGTGAAGAATTGGGTTAGGATTTTAATGGGGATTGCATTGAATCTGTAGATTGCTTTTGACAAGATGGCCATTTTTACTATATTAATCCTGCCAATCCATGAGCATGGGAGATCTTTCCATCTTCTGAGATCTTCGATTTCTTTCTTCAGAGACTTGAAGTTCTTGTCATACAGCTCTTTCACTTGCTTGGTTAGATGACTTAATGAATTAATAAAATTATAAAATATTCTTTTTTCTAATTTTTGAAAGGGAGTTTAGAAAATGGCCTACACACATTACACTTAATTCTTCCCTAGGATGAGGTGGTTATTCATGTTCTTTAGAAATTTAGAAATTTAGAATTGGAGTGCCTTCCTGGTAGGCTTCATAGAATTTATCAGCAAAACTATTTTAGCCTAGAAATGTCTAGAAATTTCTAATGTGAATTTCATAAATATATACAATGTGTTTCGATCAAATGGACCCCTCTTTCATCTCTACCTTTTCCCCACCCCTTCTTTACCTCTCAATTTTATGTGCTCTCTGTTAAAAACAACAACAACAACAACAACAACAACAAAACATCAAAAAACCAATAACAACAAAAAAGGGAAAAAAATCTGAGTCCATTTAGCACTTGTATGTGCACTGGTGTAGGACCACCTAGTGGAACATGGGTAGCCATTCAGGAGCTACACCCCTGAGCAAAATGTATTCTTCCCCACCCAGCAGTCATCAACTGTCAGTTTCTTCTTGAGTAGAAGTGGACTTTATGAGCCCTTCCCTGTCCATGCTCAGAGTTTTGGGGCTTGATCTTTTGCAAGTCTTGTGCAAGCATTCTCAAACACTGTCAGTTCACCTATGAAATGGTGCCGTCATGTCCAGCAGATGTTTTGCTGAAGACACCCACTACCCCTGGCTCTTTCATTCTTTCTGTCGTTTCTTTGATGACCTTTGAACCTTGGGGGAGGAGTGCGATATAGGTATGCTATTTATAGCCGAGCACTCCTGGAAAATGTACTCCAAGTTGCCAATATTTTAAACAGTGAGTTATTTTATATTTTTATGTGACTCTCTGGGTTATCTACTTCAACTTGAGTCAATTTGGTAGTTTTGAAAATTAAACCAGTTCATGCAAACGATCACATTTATGTAAACAGAGTAGTTGATTCTCCTCTAATTATGTGAAAGCTATATAGTGGTTTCTTCTATATCTTTCCTGATATTAGCAAATTGTGAATTTAACCTTTTTCACTTTGATTTGTAACTTGCAGTCCTCCTGCCTCAGCTTCTTGAATTCAAGAATTGCAGATCCTCCTCCCTTCTCTGTTCATTATGCTCCTCCCCCTCTTCCTCCCTTCTTCCTTCTCATTTCTTTCTCTCCCTCCTTCTCTTTTTATTTGCTAGAGGTTTGTCAAATTTATTAATTGTTTCAAAAACGTTATCTTTTGTGTTACTAGTTTTCTTTGGATTTTCAATTTTCAGTTACATTAATACTTCTTATCTTTTATTATTTCCTGGCTTCTACTTGCTTTGAGATTATTTTATTCTTGCTTTTATAGTTTCGTGTAAGGAAAGTGTTGGTGCCTGTGTGGGTGCTTTTTCCCAATGCAAGCACTGAAGGCTAGAAAACTTGTCACTGCTCACAACTGCAGTGACATCCCAGGACAGATGAGATGTGGTATGTTTCATGGTGCTTTATCAAAAACCTTTTCTTTCTTCTACTAGGAATTCATTACTAACCTGTGAACTGTATTTTATAAAAATACTTTAATTACCAAACATTTAGAGATTTTCCCTCTTTTCTTTCTGGTTCCTACTTTGATTCAACTCCTATAATTATATCTACTTTAAAGATGTTGGAATCTCTTTTGTGGGTTAGTGTGTCACCAGTGTTGGCAAGTGTTCTATATGAAAGCCATGGATTCCCTGGTTTTGACGTTCTATCCATCCGATCTAGTTGGTGGATGCTATTCAGCTCTTTCAGAGCTTTGCTAGTGTTGTGTCTGCTATAAAAAGGGAGCATTTAAACATTCAGGTGTGGGTAGCTACTTCCCCATTGAATTCTGTTAGAATTTGCATCTGATATCTGAAGCCCTGTTCTTGATTACAGGTAAGCATCTTTGTTTTCGTGATTAACTGAACTTTTTGTTGTTTTACAGTTATTGCTTCTATGCTTGGTGTTTTTCCTGCTCTGATGTCTATATGTACCATAGTTATTAAAATATTTTCAAGCTTATTATGGTTAATATTATTTATCATTATATGTATTATTATAGTGTTATATGATGCATAATATAGTAAATAAAATTTTAATATTAATATTAACAATATTACTAGATATTATGAAATATTTAAAAATATACATCTGAGCAGCATAATGAACATGTTAAACTCCCACTTTATCTATGGAATAAGCGTCTTATGTTAGGTGGTTTTTTGCTTAACATTGAAGGCAGGTTGGAGACACTTGGTGATTATCCCTGGTTCTCTCCCTATCACTGAGGTGTGATCACTATTATCTTTTTACATTGTGTTGTTGTATTTAAAATGGGTTTCTGGTAGATAGAACTAACCATTGAGACATCTCTCTAGCCTCCATTCATAATCTTTGATCTCCATGGAGGACATTCTCTGTACTGGGCCATGCTAGTCTCAGCATTGTCAAAGATTTAGCTGTCTACAACTAGGCTGATAGCTCTTTCTCTGCACAAACTTTTAGCCAGTCAGCCCAGTCACATGGAATCTCTTGCCCCAGTGCTGCCTCCTGAGTGTTACAGCATGCACCTGTGACCCCAATGCACCAAGAAGCATTGGCAGAGACACACCAAAAGAGAGCTGGGACCCTACCAGCATCTCTTCTACTCAGATGCCTGAACTGTCTCCATCTGTGTACTGAGCTGATAAGTGCCCTGGAGGTTAAGCCAGCTGGCTGGAACCTGTTTCCAGGTATGTTCTTGCCAGCCTTGTTGCCCTGGGACTGTGTCCCATTCTTCCTTCATTCTGAGGTAATTCTTAGAAGGACATGTCCATGTACTTGACACTCACACTTCCTGTTCCAAAGAAGCTTGTGACCTGTACTTTAGATCAGGTTCTCCTTGCCAATAAACTGGACTAAATCTGGTTGTGTGTTTTGTAGGTAGAACAATTCTCTCATGTTTCATATTTGATATATCCTTTAGCATGAAATAGCATTTGGGAAATATGTTAGATAATGGCAATGATAATAAATCACTTTTTGTTCTTTTCTTGTGATAGATACCAGTTGTTTCTTACTACTCAAAGCATGTGTCTTCTGCAAACAGAACACCCTGCTTTCCTTGCAGAACCTCTCCTTTACTGTCAGCTGAGGGGAGCTGTTTAAAAAAAAGGGAGATTTCTTTTGTTAGGCTTGGCAGCAGGTTAAGACAAGCTTGGAAGGATGTGAAGCCTTTGTGTTATTACTAGTAAGAATCTGAGGCCTTATAGACTCCAGAGAGAAGAATGCAGCACTAGAAGGCAATGATAGCTAGCTCCCGACAGCCCCTATGATGCCTTTTAACATAAAGCCAGACTCTCAGTCAGACACTCACAGATCCTTCTAGGAGAGGAGTCAGCATATTATTCCCTTTTAAAAGTAATTCATGGAATATTTAAATTTGCGTATCTGATCTGAGCATTGGATGATGAGCCTGACGAACCCCAGTTTATCCATGGATCAAGCATCTTACATGGTTACTGTAAGTCATTTAACATGGAGGACGGGTTGGAGAACTTGGACCTCCCTGATTCTTTTCCTGTATCCCAGATGTGATTGTTGTTATCATAATTTTAGTGCTTATTATGCCAGTACACTACATTATTTCTTGTTTTCTACTTATGTATCTTTAAATTTGTTCTACAAAGTCTTACATTTCATCATGTTGTCAAATTATATGTCTCTTTCTGCAATTTTCCTTTTTGATCCAATGTTAGGTTTGAGTCTTTTAGTTCAGAGGCATATCTCTTCATTCATTTAAAGTGCTATAATTTGTGCTCCATAGATCTACATATTCATCAGATCTTTTCTTTGCTACTTCTGTGGGCAATCACAATTTTCTATCCTAAAATATGGCGTTTTGACACAAGGGTTATTTTGATCTGAAAGTATTTGAAATTCAACAGAAGTACTCCTTTCCTGAGCTTCTCTTCTATGACAAAAGCAGAGGCTTTTGAGAAATGAAGGCTGCTATAAATACCCTTTCCAGCAAAAGTCTTGTGGCCAGGAAAAAAGTGAAGAGGCAGAGATGGAGCTTCAGTAACCAACTAAAGAGCCGTGCAAGGACAGCATCAAAGTCCCATTTGTCTTCCCTGCATATTAACCTTCTGATGATTTGACCCCTCAAAGCCTAAAGTGTCTCTTCATCCCATCTCCTTTCTATAAACTTGTCTTATAAAGACAACCTTTATGCCACCCTGTGAGCTACTCACAACTTTTGTCATGTGTGTGTTCTCTACAAGTGTCAATAAACCTTTCTCCTCTCAGTAATCCTTTGATCAGTCTAGTGTACAGGTCCTCAGCCTAGGAAAATAAAGGAAGAAAAGTTCTCTCTCTCCTATATGTCTAATGCCTTGTTAATTACCCTTGAAATGTGTTGTGCCTGTGTTCCCCTTACTCTTCCACCAAAGATTCTTGATCAATCCATTGAGGAAATCTCTAAAATCCCCAAGATATCTCTTCCCTTCAAGCTGCATAAAACCAACCCCAGCATCAGTCATTCTTGGCCCAGGAATGGCCTCTGGAAGGTTCTCATGAAGTGACTGAGTTACCCAGGAAGAACCAGGATGAGTTCATCAATCTTCACAGAGCACAGCATTGTGTTATTTTGAGTAGCTGTCTCCTGGAAGAAGGCAGGAGACAGGGAAGAGAACAGAAAGAGACTGTCTTCATGCAGACACTGAAGAGACTAAAAAAGCCTTGGCTGGAATGTAACTGGAAGAGATGTCAGAAATCCAAGGCTGGTGTAAAAGCACCAGGCCCCTGAGAAGGTCTAGCAGCTTTGCTTTAATTCAGAACATAAAATGACAACTAGAAGAACCAGTAGTAATCAGACAGACCTGACTACAAACCTCTACTCACTCACTGGGTGACCAGAAGCAAGCCATCCAAATTCTTAGGCCTTGGTTTGTTCATTTGTGACATGAAATAAGTTACAGCTACCTCAACATGGTTGATGGGTTGTGTGAGGAGATATAAGGAGCATGCACTGTGGACAGACCTCAAGAGAGAGTAACTCTTGTTACTGGTGTAGTCAGTCCTCCAGCCATGATTACCACCAACAACAGACATTCTCCATGGATTTTACTATGGAGACTTGAAAACTGTTTGCTTTGAGATTATCTTGGAGCTGAACTTAAAGAGAAAGGTTTTTTTTTTTTTTCAGGGAGTATGCTTCTAGCAAAGATATGTCCTGAAAGTCTGGAGTAGGGGTGAATCACCCAAGGTGATACCCATTCTATTTTCACCACAGACAAATACAGGGTTAAAAGGAACATGACAACCAACTAAAATAGAAGGAAAATAATTTAAGGAAACAGAAAGAAAAGGTCGAATTTACAAAGACTTTCCTTGATGCTATGCTTTACTATTATGAAATACCCAATACAGCAACAATTTAGCTCCCAGTATAGGAGTGATGTTCAAAATCCAAGCATCATGACAAGGGCTTCTCCTTGGTAGCATGGTCTTGAGGTGCAGATGTCAAAAGTGGGAATATGTGCAAGAACAAATGTATGCATCTAGGACTGACAGTGGGGAGACCCTGGGAGGAGCTGGCGTGGCTCATTTTTTAACAATCCTCCTGTAAGAACTAGCAAAGGTTAGCATGGGAAATGCCAAAGAAATTTCAAAGAAATATCCCGGCCCCAATGACTAGGACCCCAGAAGGTGAATAGGGGAGCACAAACCTCCTCCTCCTGCTCCTCTTCCTCCTCTTCCTCCTCTCTCCGCTTCCTCCTCCTCCTCCTTCTCCTCTTCTTCTTCTTCCTCTCTTCTCCTCTTCCTCCTCACTTTCCTCCTCCTCCTTGCTTTTCCTGGCTTCCATGAGTTGATATCCTTACCAGGATGCCCTGCCTCACTCATCACAGACCCAAAAGTAATAGGCCTGTTATTGTTACAGGAGCTTAAGATTTGTATGGCTTTCTGCTCAACCAAAAACCTATCAGACTGAAGTTGGTGGAAGGAAATAGATTGATTAAAGGCAGCCTTGGGGAAAAACAGAAAAGACTTTCTCATTAAAGTGTCCAGCTTCAGGACTTCCAGTGTGGAGGGAGCTGTGCTCTGTGGGAGGAAATCATTCCTCAGTCAGAGGGGCTTGCCTCTCCTCCTAGGCAGGCACACCTGATAGACTTGGACTTCCGTGGCTAGTTAACTAAAACACAGGAAGAACTTCTTTTTAGCACAAATGATTAGGAGAGGCCAAGATAGAAAATGGAGAAGGGTAGCAAGGGAGTTTCAAATGAATGCTTACAAGCCAGACAATATTGAATGACACACTGAACCATAGCCAGAAAAGCTGTCCCTCCTGGGGTGATCTCAGCATTGTGCCACAGTGATGTGAGGGCATGCTAAGAGACCCAGAGCCAAGTTTCTCTTTCCTCTCAAACCCTTAACCAGCAATATTAGTATAGCAGCTGCATTTCCAGACTCCTATAAGCAATTGGCCACATGTATATGCTTTTTATTTCGACATGATTCTCACTATGTAGCCCAGGGTATGCTGGAGCTTGAGACTAGATGCAACAGCCATAAAACTGTATTACTCAGCACAGAGCTCTTTGTTATTAAAACTATTACACTTGATTGCTAAAGGAACAGAGCTTGTAATGCTTGTAAGGTTCTAGTTCTTGTTCTGGATGCTGGTTACACGAGTATGCCCAGTTAATAAAAGTTAATAGCCATGTACACTTGTGAATTTGTGCTTTTCAGTGTGTATTTTGTGTTTCAATATCTGAGAACTTTAAATAATTTTGCAATTTCTTTCTTTCAAGATGTGTGTGTGTGTGTGTGTGTGTGTGTGTGTGTGTGTGATGAAATCTTATCAGTGGAAAACCAACTGTGTATACAAAATTCTATATACAGAGCTTTGGAGGAGTCATGAAGATGGTGGGTAAAAAAAGAGAGAAATTTCTGAGTCTTTGGCAGCTCTTCAGATCTATATGAGTGGGAGCAGATAGTTTCGTGTTTGGTAAAGTGATAAGCAGCCCCACAATCTACAGACGTAGATTCATGAGGAGAAAGTGGTAAGCCCTGTCCTATACCTCCTAAAGGGAAAGGACCCTGGGATAAGGGAAGAAAATGGGTTACCAAAGAGGCAGGAGATGGAGGTGCTGGTGGTGGATTTGAGCGAAGGAGCAAGATGCTCAGAACTGAGAATACGTTCTGAAGATGTCTTGGCCACAGGACTTCTAGGAAAATGATTGTGCTCATTGGAGTTTTATGCAGCTGTAAAGAACAATGAAATCCTGTCACTTATTAGGCCCCAAGCTTGGGCGTTTGTCATATCTCTCTTCCAGAAGTTAACCAGGGTTCTATGAGAACAAAATCAATTTATTTCTAGTGCTATGTCTTGGTTGACACACCATATTCCACCTTTTAAAGTGAGACACCATAAATTAATGCTGCCACCCTGCAGACCCAGCTCTTTGAGAACCTTCACGAGGCTCTGAAACTATAATAGCATATGCTCCAAGTTGGTAATTTATGACTAGACTCTTAAACAGTAAAACAGAAAAGTACAATTTTGCTATAAAAATGACTGGGTATTACAGTATGCCTGACTCTGACCCATAGGTAGATGACTGCTGTCCTCACCTTGAGTGTAAAAGATCAGTGTGTCCTGGGAACGAGGTGACACCAAGAGCAGTGAATCTCCGAGACAGATGTGCACAGCCATTTCCCTAGCGAAGCTACTCAATGTCTCTAAGTTTGTTTCTTCTGTAAAACGTCGAGCGGGTGACTCCATGAACAGACCTGCTGCGGTGCAGAGTGAGAATGTGTTTGGACTAAGTTTTTTAGCAGATAACAAGTAATAAACTCCCAATAATTTTTTTTCTTTTTTTCCTTCTCCTACACAGGATTGAATACAGAAATATGTTATAAATTGTCAAGTGTCATCAAATATTACTGACATTTCAAATTTGCCAGCTAATTATATGGCAAGCCACATTCTTTCATAGCCATGCATTTTAAGGAGCAGGCAGAACACTTTTGAACTGCAAATTAAACGAGTGACTTTCGTGCAGTACTTTTGAACCCAAAGCAATTTTGTCTTCCAAGGATTGGTCAGCAAAGTCTGCAGACAGTTTGTGCTATCACAGCTTGTGGAACAATTCCATCATCCGTAAGCAGAGGTTAGGATGTTGCTAAGCAATGTCCAATGAGCAGGATAGTTTCCCACAACAAAGAGGTATCCCAAAGAGGTGCGTTCGCTTGGAACCCTCTGGTGGTAAGACAAGTTAGTCTGGTCACCACTGATTGCTGTTCTGCAGAGTGCCTACACACATATTAATATTCCTAAGCATCAAAGATTCCCTTCCTTAGCCTGGGAAGCCTCAAAAATAGAAATGAGAAAATTCCCTTGTGCTTACATGCTCACAGGTTCAGATCATACACTTTTAATATTCATGAAAGATGTGTTTTCTGCCCTGGAAAGAGATTTTCTCTCTCTAGACAGTCGTATCCACACTCCATTCAAAGATTATTATGTTTAGCAAAATATTACCATCTGGAAGACCTATTCAGTTGTGCTGGTCTCTAGAAACACTAAGTAAACCAAATTGTGCAGTACCCAACTCATCAATGACTCAATACATGGATGGTTGCTTTACAGTAAAGACAGTGGTTGCTTATGAGTAAGAGTCCTCCTTCGTATTAGTCCTGTATCTTAATCTTAAAGTTATAATGAGGGAACTCAGAACTAGTGGCAGGGCTTCTTAGAAACTTTCTGTTCACAAACAGTGATGCTCAGAACATCTTCCCAGTTATGAATCTAACAGGGGGTGGCTAGCAAACTTCAAAACAAGTCATGGATATGTTCCTGTTCAGCTTCCTCGCCTCCCACTGTGCCTCCTACCACTGATGATTATAGGGCCATGTGATCCACCAACACATTAGAACTGTGTCCACAACAAAGGATGCTGGGAAAACAGGGTGCAGTCAACAGCAGACTCATAGTTTGTCTGTCATTTACTGCGTATTTTCACAACTTATTACTTATTTGATCTTTCCAACAACCCACAGGCAAAATATATATTTCCAGCCCTTAGTTTATAGATGAAAAAGAACCCTACCCCCAGATCTATAAAATGTGAGAGTCTCATTCTATATTGTACAACAACAACAAAAGTACTTCCAACTTTTAAGAGTTCTCTGTGCTATAGTACAGAAAAATCAAGCACGTCCTTGCTGCTCTCCCTCCTCTGCTCTGAGCTTGATTCACTTGTCTCAGTTTCAGGAACATAAAGAAAACTAGAGCTACTGATCTGGCATGTCATGACCTGCACACCACAGAGAAGGCCAGCATCCCTCACCAGAGCACAGCGTCTGAGCATCCTGTAATTTTCCAAACAAAAACCATTTGTTTTCTCCTCAACTATAGGCTGCTGGTAGATTCTGAGGTCGTTACTGTTTTAAGTTGTATACCCACTGAGGAACCAGTCAGGCTCCTGTGGACAGTACCAAGCCCATGGTGATACAACTGACCTTGGTGTAACTCAGTGGGCCTCAAAACAACAAGAAAATTGTCATGAATACAGGAAGGAGACTTGTACTGAGGAAGAAGAGGTAGGAGAGGAGTAGAGGCGGGGAGAGAGTATTGAGATTAGGAAGTGTTGATCTTAGAGGTGTTCATAGAAATCAGAATGCACATTACATATTTATAAAATGTCAAAGAAGACAATTAATGAAAGTTTAAAATGCCTTTATGGAACACTCACTTCCTAAAACATTGTTTTATCACATAATTCATCCCCTTGGTGGTCTTTTCACAGTCTCTACTTCTTCTTGCCTACCTTCACCTATTAGTTGTATCTAAATCCAACTGCTGTGATCTAACCTGCTTGCTTAAGGATGATTACAGAACTGAAGGTAGTTTATTCCAAATTAGCCCTGTCATGACCAGAACGCATGTATTCACTCCAGATATGCACTCAGTGACACGTTTTTCCCAGAAAGGCTCCTCAAGTTCCTTAACTTCCTTTTACTTGAGAATTCACTGTAATTGTGCTCCTAGAACACAGAGATCTTTTTGTTTGGCTGGGATTGTTGAGATAGATGTGCTGGTTCCTATTAAAGGAAATAATTCTAGTATAGTCAGTCTCTCTGTTCCTCTCCCTCTCCCTGTCCCTCCCCTCTGTGTGCACTCAGCAGTAATCTTAACTTTTATTTTTGCTTGTCTTTGGAGGAGTTTAAAGATTCCTCAAATAACTCAGTACTATTTACAGTTATATTATATATAGCTGTAAAATTACAGCTTGTCTTGTAACTATGCAGGACAAAGCCAAGATAGTATGCCTGCAGCACTGTAAAACAAACACATATCTCTAACATTTACAAACATAACCCAAAGTTAGACTACCATTCCCTCTCACTATTTTACTTCAGAAGTTCTTGACCTCAAAGACATAGAAAAATGTCAGGGGAGTAGATAAGAGTCATTCTTTTATCTAATACTGGAAGATTTAGCTAGGAGAGATTTCCAGAAATGTTTTGTTCTGGAATCTTCCACTTCACAGAGAAAACAGGGAAGTTATTGTTCCAGATGTCATTATGGACCCAGGAGGGTTCAGCAAGAATGAGCTGAACAAGTTGGTTACTAGATGAAGATGCTGCAACTCAGTTGTGCTGTAGCATTGCAAACCTTGTCTAGGACTGAACTATATAATAAAGGCTTCTCTTATAATTGAGCATACTTTCTCATCTTTAACCTGTTTTGTTAAGCAAATCCTTGCTTTGGTGAGTAAGTCCCAAACAAATCAAACTAACAATCAATCAATCTCTTTTGTATTTTTGGTCTTTGTCTCGCACAGTCACATAAGTATACATTTTAATTGCAAACATCCATGCATAAAGTGCACATGCATGCTTAGTCAATAGCTAAAACTGTACACCCATGTATCATGAATATCAAAAGATAGAAACTTGCTTACCCTGTAGCATCTCTCCTGAGCAGTGTTCCTAACCCACCCCATCTCTCTCTTAGAGGTCACTGCAGTTCCAACTTCTATGATAATAATTTCTGGCTTTTATAGTTTTACTATCTATACTATTTTCTTAATTTGTCCGTAAGATACATCTAGATTACAGGTGATTATTTTATTCCTGTGTGAAATGCAACTTTCTCCTCCTCCTCCTCTTCCTCCTTCTCTTCTTCTTCCTCTTCTTCCTTTTCTTCTACTTCTCCTCCTTCTTCATTTTCTTCTCCTTCTCTTCCTCCTTCTTCCTTCTCTTCCTCTTCCATCTCCTTCTCTTCTTCCTCCTACTTCTCTTCCTCCTCCTCTTCCTCTTTCCCCAACTTCTCCTTCTCCACTTTTCCTGGCCATTTTGTTTCTAGTTTTGTTTATCAGTGAATTTGCTAAAATGATTGCAGTATGTGTGTCTAGAATGTACCTAAGAATGAAACAGCTGTGTAGCTTGGTCTTCTTGTATGGGAGGCCTGCACTTTCTGAAGAGAATTGGAAGAGGAGTGGATAGAGGCAGGGGAGAGGGGAGGGGGGAGGGACCAGAGGAGAGCAGGAAAGGGAAAACTGTGATGAGAATGTGGATGTGTGTGTGTGTAGGGGGAGAACTTCAGAAGCTATATGCAAAAAAAAAAAACGTAAAACTTGTGAGTCATGGGGTGAGCCTATCTTGAGCATTACCATACAGTTCAGACAGTTCCCAAAGTCAAGTGATCCCACGAGTTGCAACCTCATCCCATGTACACGCTGGCTCTTGCAGTTCTGCTTCCTTGCCAATTCTTGGTACAACAGGGCTTAAATTATCCTGGCAATTACTGTGGCAGCTAGCTTTAGTCAGTGTGACAAACTCTTGAGCAAAACTAAAGAGGAAGGATCTATCATTTTTTCTTCTCCTTTTTCTTCCTCGGAGACGGGAGCTCACTGTGAGCCCCTGACTGTCCTGGAACTTGATCTATAGACTCGGCTAGCTTAAAAGTCACAGAGATCTGCATGCCTCTGCCTCCCAAAGACACGTGCCACCATGCCAGGCTCTCACTTGCCAGTTTTTGACATTGACGTTGTTTTACTCTGGGATTCTAAACATTTTGAATACTATTTCCCTGTCAATTCTGCAGCTGGAAAACACCCACTCCATACTTAGCATGTATATTTTCACTGTTTTTATTTTTTAAATGGAACTCAATTGCAATGTAGTTGACTTTTTTCCTGTTATGAGATTTTGGAGATTTTAAGGTACAATAAATGCTTCTTTAAAAAAAAAATCCAAGGAAGTCACCTCTATTATAAATGCAATCATTTTGATATGCCTCTTTTTACCCATATCTGACTGGATCTCATTTCTGCGCATGAGGTGAAACTAGAAGCTCAGTTTCACTTGACTCGAGTACTCTGGGCATTCAGTCACTCCCACACACCAGAGCTTAGCTTCCTCACCATCCTGTCCCTTGTGCTGTAGAATATGAGATGTCTGCCCTAATCCACTTGCTCTGCCACCATCACCCCAGAGCTTTGGGAAGCACATTTAATCCACTTGAAGAACGTACCATTCCGGAGTAAGTGTTTTGCATACAAATGGTAAATTTAGAGTTTGTCTTTTTGCACACATTTTGGAAACAAAATTTCATGGTCCACAAGTACATCTGTTAGATTTGTTCTTGAGATTTCACTGAACATGTGTTATGAGATTGCTGGAGTCCATAATCTAGTTTTTGAGAAAGTTAACCTTTGTGTTATGAGGCTTTTGATCCATGAACAGTGGCAATTCATTTCTGTTTTTGTTTGTTTTGAGTGTTCTTTTCTTCAATTCTTTGTAATTATCCCCATAAAGATCCCATATACCTTTAGTAGGAATTATATATAGATAATTAACTTTGATGCTGTTGTAGATCACATTTTAAAAAGCTTTGGTTTCTAGCTCCTTCCTGATTTTCAGAAACACAAGTGAACTTCATGCATTAGTTGTCATCTTGCTAAAACTCCCTTAGCTCTAATGTTTGATCTGGATATCACTTTATCTGCAAAACCCGCCAAGCCATACCTGAATCCTGGCAGCCTCACTTCTGTCTTTACAGTCCTGCCCATGATGTCTTTCTTGTATTACTCTGCCTGGGACAACTAGCATGACATGCGAGAACGTGCCAGATGAACAAGAAGCTTTTGGAAGGTGTTTCTGGAAAGCTACAAATATTTTTCTTGCATTCCACAATTGCTGAGAATTTTCCATTGTAAATGGGAGCAAAATTGATGAATTCTGTCTTCTGAATCCTTTGAAAGTTGTAATTACACTGTAACTTATATCCTTTGTAAATGGGTTTTTCTAATTGATTTGTCCATGTCCTAATAATGCCACTCCCATGGCCCAAGCTTTCAACACAAGTCTATGGGAGCCAATATATACTTACCACAGGAAGTTATACTTGTTATAATCTGACTCAGTGGGCCTCATGTGATCTCTGTGAAGTATGCACAACCTTTGGAGGTGGCTACCTCCTTCTGCTATGCCCAGGAGAGGAACCTTTTCTTCCTGGGCTGTGAAGTTGAGACAGGGGCCTCTTTATGGAGGTTATTGCTCCTACTCATGTTTAGAATTCAGAGCGTATATTAGGCCTTCACCTGTACCAGATCTGTGAGACTAATTTAATTGTGTAGTTCCCGATACCTTTGGTTTCTCTTATTGTTTTTGGGTTTTGTCTGTATATCTTCTCTAGTAGTTTATGAGGTTTAGTTGAAGAGCTCATATCATGCATGCCTACTCTCACATTATATTTTTGTCTAATGTCTTATTACTTACATTTTCATTCAGTCAGGAAAATCCAAAGACTTTTGGAGGCAATGCCTATCTATCATCTAGATTCTTCCAAAGTGTTGAATTTACTTACCAATGTTAATTTTAATTACTCATTACAATATATTTCAGTTCAGTAAATTGTTATGGACATAATAGTAATGATAAGAATAATCAGAAAAATAAAAATAGGAACATGTGATATTTTTTATAGCTTACTACAGTTAGTTGAATAGTTTTCCACTTCATTTTGTTGACAAAAATGGTCTTATGAATTAAAAAGAGAATGTAAAGTGGGTTTTAACTAGACTTGTGTTGAATTCTGTAAATAGTATTTAATTTTAGAATTCAAAGGACCACCTTTTATAGACTTTAAAGGCATTATTATAATATTATTGTATATGTGTGTATGATGTGTGAGTGTGGTGCCCTTGAACACATATGGAGATAAAAAGGACAGATTTGGGGAGTTACTTCTCTCTTTCTTGCCTTTTGTTTCTGCTGCACTGAGTACCCGAGGCTAGCTTGCTGGCACACTTTGAGCAAGTGTTCCATCTCTGGCCATCACCTAGCCACTTGGATGCTTGGATTACAGATGACTCCCCAACATCAGGCTCTTTGTGTGATTTCCTGGATTGAACTCAAGATTGTCAGCCTAGTATGGCAAATGCTGTTACATGCTGGGCTGTTTGGCTGACCTTGTGTCAGGGATCAACCCCAGGCCCGCACACATCCTGTGAAAAATCTCTGCCTCTAGTAAATATGTTTTTAAAAGGTTATATAGCCTTGTAGTCTCATGCTGGGTGATGGAAACTACAAGACCACATACTGTTTGTCATGCATCTTTTTCAATGTTTTTATGACTTGAGAGGAAGTCACGATGGCTGAAACAGTAACTGCAAGTGCATCTGCTCCTTGCGGAGCATGATTTGCAAGGCCTTGAAAAGGTGTGCTTACATTCCAGTCTCAGTCAGCATGTGTTTCACATGAAACTGTGTTGGTCTTGTCCCTCTGCTTTACCTTCCTCTTGTAATATTGCTTTTGAGGTGTCCCAGTGGAGGGGCCACAGAGCAGCCTGACTCTTACACAATTCCCTGCATATGATTATTTTATAAAATTGTATTTCCCTGGCACATATTACAAAGAAGTTTTCCTGCAGATCCAAACCAAAAGCTTGAATAGAGCCAAAGTTCATTTCAACTTCAATCACTAGGCACCTGGGCCTGTCTGGGACTGGCAGTCCAAAGGGAAAGTTCTGCCTAAATGCATTACAGTCTCTGGGGTGTCTGTCCCCTGCTCAGGTGCAGAGAACCAAGATTAACTGGGAGAGGTGACAAAGAGAATTTGGCTGGAGAGCAATTGTGGGAGGCAGCAGGGTTCAGAGGACGGAAGTCTTGGCAAGGCATAGGAAAAAAATAAATGTCTTTTGAACAGAATAGTTTGAGAAAGAACAAGGTTGTTTGTGACTCCGAATTGTTGCCAGAGCTTGTAGATGTTTTTCAGCTAGAAATGCTTTCAAGATAAGACAGACTGTTCCTACTGGAGAAGCTTACAACCTGAAAACCAGCTATATTGCTATTATGAAACTTCACAGTACATAAAAATGCTAAAACAGAGACAATGATTTACTTGCACCACACAGACCAAGTGGCTTCATCTGTTTGCTTCTAGTGACTCCGTTCAAATTTAGGTTGTTACAGATGTTCGATCCTTACTCAAGCCAAATTTTATAATAAGATAGTCAGGGAAGGTGGTTTTATTACCTAGTTATTGTTATTTCCTCTGTCTCACAGATCAGATTTTGTGGGGTAAGTTCTGGTTAAGTCCTTCTGGATCTAGATGTTTTTGCTTGGCTCTTTGCGATACTGCCCAAAAACACGTACTAACGTGTGTCTGTAGAGATACTTAAAATTATCAACAGCAACAAAAAGACTCAGTCACAATAAAAAGCGATTTTAATCTCTGTATTAACTGTAGGACACTTAGCTATAATTTAATTTCAGATAAATTATCAATAAATGAAAATACAACATGTAATCTGCACTAGGCAGTTTTTTGTTGCTCTCTGTGGATGTTTACAGATGCATACTTAACGCAGGGCCTGAAGGCCTATTGATTACACATACCTCACTGCAGATTGCGTCACTGAAACATATTCAGATTCTTGGGACATTTTAGTGTGTGTGTGTGTGTGTGTGTGTGTGTGTGTGTATGCATGTATATATTTGAAATAAGATCTCTCTATCAAGCCCTGGTTATTCTGGCACTTACTATGTAGTCAAGGCTGGCCTCAAACTCAGAGACCCACCTCTGCCCTTCCCAGTGCTGAGACTACAGGTGTGCAACCATACCCTGACCAATCTTTTAATTTTACTTCTTTCTTTCATTGTTTCTTTTTCTGTAAGAAAAATGTCATATTTTTACTCGTACTGCCAGAGAAATAAGGAAGACATCTTCACTCCACGTTAAAGCCTCAGTACCATGTCCTCCCGAAGTCTGGTGCCTATTTATTATTCCAACATAATTCCACCCCAAATGTAAACATGCCCCCAAATAACACTCACCTCAGTCCTGACAGTGTAAGCCAGGTGCCAACTTAGCAGATGGCCCCACCAGTCACCCAAAAATATGTAATCAAGCTGGAGTTTTGATAGTCACTCTGGACTCCTTTCTTTCTTTCTCTCACATCCAACATTTGGCATGAAACCAAGTCTTTGGCTCTACCTTCTCCACACCAGTCTCCAAGGCAACTTCTTCCCACCACCAGCATTGCCAGCATCCTAGACCTCCATTTCCTCTATCCTGATTGACAGCAGCAAGTCCCTACCTGAGTCCACTTCTGCTTGTGCATATGATACCTATCTATAGTTCTAACTTCTGCCCCCCCCACATGTATTTTCAGTGTCCTGGTGCTTGTCCACCTTCCCAGTGTCCTGGCAGCTGCCCCCATGCCTTTTCAGTGTCCTGGCGCTGCCCCCCATGCCTTCTCAGTGTCTGCAGCTGCCCCCCATCTCTTTCCAGTATCCTGGCGCTGCCCCCCCTTTCATGTCCTGTGTTCCTGGCGCTGCCCCCCATACCTTTCCAGTGTCCTGGCGCTGCCCCCATGCCTTTTCCAGTGTCCTGGCGCTGCCCCCATGCCTTTTCAGTGTCCTGGCGCTGCCCCCATTCTTTCCAGTGTCCTGGCACTGCCCCCATGCCTTTCACGGGTGTACCTGGTTGCTGACCCCCCATACCTTTCCAGTGTCCCGGAACATGTCCACCTTTCCAACAGGATGTGGTTTTGTCCTCACCTTCATTTTGCTCCACCAAAACGTCTCTTCTTCCTGTGGTCGATCTGACCTACCTTTCAGTCCTTTTCGGCCAGTCAAGCCTCCGCTAGACCCAGGACCTCACCGATATGGCCCATTTGCCTGGAAGCTAGTTCATATAAGTTCTGGCCTCGTTCTCTTCCTGCAGGCCTTTCTCTGTTACCTAGCAAACGAACTTGCACCACCTACCTGTCGTGCCCATTGTTTCTCTAACCAGTGATTCCGAGGGCTAGTGGGTGCTGGACACACCTAAAAATGCTTCCAAATACAGGCCCAAACTCTCTTCTGTAGTTTGCAACACAGACTTTTCCCAGGTGCCACCTAGCTCTCAGTAGGTCCAACTGTATATAGTGTTGAATAGCAAATGATAACTGACGGTACTAGGATTGGTCCTCACAGACACCAGGCTGTGTTCACACCTCGTCATAGCCATGATCATGAGTGGCTTTGGATAGCATATTTGTCTTTCATTCTAGAGATTTTGCTCTGCATTTAGAAACTCTCTATGTTAACTTAGTAAGATGGAACAATTCCTTGCAAATTATACCATTTTCAACTAATTGCATAAGAGGAAGGGCATTTCTTCTGCCTAAACAGAAAGTTTATGATCTATGAGAAGACCAGGACAGCCCTTTCCAAGAAAGAAAACATGGAAACATTCTTTTGGAATTTTTAAAATATGAATACAGAAAATAAAATACTATGTGGTGCCATACTATATGGTGTGTGATTTTTTTCTTCATTTAGATAAGTTTCTAAATTAGGAATCTGTATTCTGCATTGCAAGAGAAAGGAATGTAAAGTGTCCAGCCTGACCCTGCTCCATTGTTAATGCTGTGCCCAAAGAGAAGCTTAGTTGCTGCTGTTATTCAACCTTCCATAGTCCATTGAGATATATAACTGAGGGCCTGTGAGGTGGCTCAGTAGGTAGACAGGCTTGCAGCCAAATCTGACAGCCTGAGTTGAATCCCTGGAACCTATGTTGTGGAAGGAGAGAACCCATTTCCTTGAAAGTCCTCTGGTTTCCACGTATTCACTGTAGTGTGAGTGTATGCATATCCATATAAAGGTAAATAAGTAAAAAATATGATTTTTAAAATATTAAAGATACCTAACCTTTCAGAGCCTGAAATAAACCAGCTCCTATCAACTTCCTGATGTTAAAACAATCAACTGTAATTCACAGTTTTTTAAGTACTAAACTTGTGACTAGGACAAAGATTATTTTCATATTGAATTTATACTTTCAGAACTGGAGATCTTAACCTGCAGAAGAGCAAACAGCCCAAATCCAATGGAGTGGGAAAATGGAGTTAAGAAATTCCCTCTAGGGCTGGAGAGATGGCTCAGTGGTTAGACTGACTGCTTTTCTAGAGGTCCTGAGTTCAATTCCAGCAACCACATGGTGGCTCACAACCATCTGTAATGGGATCCCATGCCCTCTTCTGTGTGTGTCTGAAGGCACACCACAAGAAAATTCACCTCTCGCTGAGGAGCTATTGGTGATTGATGACTGTGGGGGAGATTGAAGAATCGATTTTCTTCAGGGATATAGTCCTCAGAAGTTGCCATACACATGCTCATACAGGCAGCCCTAAGTGCTGAGGGTTTAAAAAAATAAGCTGGTGGCGCAGGACTTTAATCCCAGTACTTTGGAGGCAGAGGCAGGCAGATCTCTGTGTGTTCAAGGCCATCCTGGTCTATAGAGCAAGTTCCAGGACAGCCATGGCTACACAGAGAAACCCTGTCTTGAAAACCAGGAAAAAAAAAAAAAAAAAAGAATGTGTGAAGGTGGATGGGAGAAGGAGGGGTCTAAAATTTAAATTTGATTAAACTACATTACATGCACATATGAAATTCTCAAACAATAAAGGGAATGTAGTTCTTAAAGCTGACACAGCTCCAGTAACATAATCAGACTGACCAGGTCAGAACATTTATTGTTGGTGAGTTAACAAGTTTGTGTTGGTAAAAGCGTATTAGCATCGCTCAGGGGTGATTCCTTAGGGTAAGAGAGCCTCTTCTTGTTAGAGGCTAAAGAATATAGACTTGTCTAGGAAGTACCCAAGAAGCTAGATGGAATCTGTCAGCTATTTCTGAACAGTTTAAAATTTAAAGTTGCTACTTGGGTCAAGATCCAGCAGTTATTTATTTTTGTTTTAATGTCGACCTCATTCCATACCAATAGTTCATTTTATTATGAATATTTTCCTTGCTATGGTTTCATAATGTATATATGTATGATTGCAAAACATTTTCAACAAGAACAGAAAATAACGGATAATGTTTTCCATCTGCAACATGATTTGTCCCCAAAAGAACCGTTGGCTCTGAAGACTGAGGCAGCGACTCCACACGCACAAGGCAGAAATGCGAATGTCTAATGAGTCCATCTGGACCCTTTGCTTATACATCTTTGTAAAAGCTACCATATGCGTCCACACTGCCCATTATCACAATCAATGCCTGGCTGTTGTCACTTCCAAAGCTTCACTCTGGAAAGTTTTATCAAAGCCTGTAATTATTTTAATTTATTTATAGAAAATGTACTGTCACCGGAGGAAATTGAAACTTCTGCCTTAGCTAATGGTATTCTTCTAAAAGTCTGGTTTCTAAGATTAAGCTGTGGGGTTCTGAAATCTCCATCTTTAATTAGTTTTAATGGAGTTGTTGCAACGTGTTTTGTTTGCTAGACAAGTTCTCTAAAAGAATCAAAACCAAGAAAGTTGTCTAATGACCACAAAGCCATGTTGCAGAAGAAAGGTAGGATGGGTGGGGCGGGGTAGGGGTGGAAGCAGAGTGGGGACGGACACTGTGCACTGCAGCCTGTCTCTGAGGTGAGAGTTCTATGCTGGATCCCTGTGTTGCCGATTTTGTCCTTATCCAAAAAAGTGGGGGAGAATCAGGACAGAACAGAGAAGCCTCAAAACTCCTAGATGAGTCTATTTACCAGCTGAGGACAAGAGTGAGGATCAGAAAAGGTTCTCATAGCTTGAACCACTATTCTACATAGTAACCCACTGACCTGATTTGCTGGTTAGAACAATGACTAGCGTTTGGAGCACACTGTCCTGAGTCAGCCTTCACCTTTCCCAGTCAGTGTGCCCAAGCCTATCTACACCTCACTTGACAGCCTGTGCTCTGTCTAGACACAATGGTTGTTCTTTACAATTTTTTGAATGTTGTGTGTGTGTGCGTTGTTGGGGGCAGTTATATGCATGCTTGTTGGGGTGTATACACACAGATGCAGAGGGGACGTCAAAGGCCCTGCTCTAGCTATATCACTCAACCTCTTGAATTAGAGGAGCCAGGCTGACAGCTCCAGCAATCTTCCTTTGTTTGTTACTCAGAGTACTGTTACTGCACTACTGGGGTGTCCTGGCTTTTCTATGAGTAATGGGATTATAGCTTATACCCTCATCTGTGGTGGTGTGAGTAAGGTGGCTGCATTAGGCATGTATATTTGTATGCTTAGTCACCAGGGAGAGTATTTTTTAAATTAATTTATTTATTTTATGTCTATGAGTCCTCTATCTGCATGTACCAGATGAGGGCATCAGACCCCATTATAGATGGCTGTGAGCCACCAAGCTGTTGCTGGGAATTGAACTCAGGACCTTTACAAGAGCAACCAATACTCTTAACCGCTGATCCAGCCCCAGGGAGTGGAATTTTTAAAAATAGGATTAGAAGGATTAAGAGGTTGGCCTTGTTGGAGGAGGAAGTATATCACTTGGAGTGGGCTTTGGATTTCAAAAGCTCATACCAAGCCAGTCTCTCTTTCAGGATGCAGCTTCTCTAGCATCATGTCTGTCTGCACACTACCACGCTTCCCACCAGGATGCTAATGGACTAAACCTCTGAAACTCTAGGCCAGCCCCAGTTAAATGCTTTGTTTTATGTGTTGCCGCGGTCATGGTCTCTTCACAGTAGTAGGACAGTGACTATGACATCACTATGACATCACTTTTGCACTAGGCATTCATTTCTTTTCCTGATCCTATGATTAAATACTCTGACAGAACTAACTTAAGGGAGGAGAAAAAATTGTTAGTCTACAGAGGAAAACAATGAGTGCATACATGCTAGAGGTCAGCTTGTTTTCCCCACGCTATACGTCCAGGGTGCCCTGACAGGGAATGATACCCCCATAATGGTCTCCTTATAATTCAAACCCAATCCTGCACAAACATGCCCAAAGGCCCATCTTCCAAGTGACTCGAGACTCTGTCAAGGGGACATCCATCCAGCTCTCTCTCACTGAGCCATTGCTCCAGCCCTACAATGACACTTTCTGAATGACCAAATGTACTACAGTTATGTTATTATCACATATGTGGCAGATGACCCATGCAGTACTTACATCTGGGGAACACTGCAGACAGGCACACACAGATATTCACCTGAGGAGCAGTCATTGCAGCTCCTGTTAAATACTCACATGAAGAATCACTACAATAAAAACCTTTATAAAATCTGAGATTTGCATATAGCTCTAATATGTGGGATGAACATTAATCCATACAGTAGACCTAGTGTATCTGTAATATTTCTTAGAGCAAAGTAATACACCATTATTGTTCAGTCCACTGGTTCAAAAGCAAATGGGAGGGGAGAAATGTTTGCAATAAGCTTTATATAACTACATGAAATTGATATAAAATTAATTGTTAATGATACACATGCTAGAATCCTGACAAACCATTTCTTCCTTCATCCCCTAAGAGAAAAATCAGCTGGGTAGATTCTAAAGCTACCTCCTAGGAGGCTCACATCCTCAGCCTAGTCACTGGAGACCATCTTGTTCAGGTTTCTGTGTTTGAGGTCAGCACAGGATTTACACAACTCAGCTGCGAGTTCATAATGTAAAGTGTCATCAGAATTCCTTAATAAAAAAAGCAATTGATATGCATCTTACTGTTGAACAAGCCAAGTAACCAGAGTCACTACAAATAGCTTGAATCATGTGGCAAGATGGAATGGGGAGGTGATGAAATTACTGTGTGGGGAGTGGTCTATCTTCGTCGAAAAGCATGGACTACATGCAGATATTTGCAAATCTGTGCATAAATTAACATAAGACACTCCAGATAAAAGACCTTGATAAGCTTATGTGTTAACCAATCATGGTTTCTCTTCTCATTTACTTAGCAAGTAACCATACCTCTCTTACTATGACACAAACAGCTTTTGAACCACACACTAAGCACCCCTATTGATTTCCATGTTCAACAGATTTCAAAATTTAATACTGTTCCAAGAGTTAACAAACATGAGGCAAGAAACAATACAGAAAAATCCTAGCCTTTAAAATTAAACAAACAAACAAGGAGTTAAAGAGACAGCACAGCAGTTAAGAGAACTGGATGGTCTTCCAGAGGATATGCTTTGATGTGCAGCATCTATGTGCAGATCACAGCCATCTGTAACTCTAGTCAGATACCCTCTTCTGTCCTCTGTGGGAACTAGGCATGAAAGTAGTACACTGACATACATGCAGGCAAAATACCTAAGCACATAAGTACATTTAATCATATCTATTTTTATGTAATTTGGGATTAGGGTCATATACATGCCACAGTGTGCTCCTAGAGGCCAAAGGAGAACCTATGGGAGACAGCATCCATAAGATGTTCAGCAATTGTTAAGTTGCTTTTGTAAATGTCTTTAACCTGGAAGTTATTGGCAGAAGAGAAAGGAACTCATGGCTGCCCATACTTTACACAAAATGAACACTAATTCCTAATGTATATTTAATATTTATTGTGCAACAACATGAAATACAATGAATTTTGAAATGTATTAGTGGCTTCTGTTGTATTGTCAGAGTTGATATCCAAACACCCTTAGAGGTAGCAATGTTGCAAAACAAAAAGTTTATTACATCTGGGCCAGTTTGCTTTCTACTGGAGTAGGAAGTGACCCTCAGCTGTAGCAGGGGGATTCATTTCTAGGTCCTTCATGACCTTTGCAAGCAAGCAAAGCCTAACACATAAGCAGAACATTGGCAGTTAGCATTTAGCACAAACTCGTTGCTGAAGGTTCTTGATACCATTAGGATGTCCAGTTTCAGAAAGTCCTGTTTCTCGAGTCACGTCGAGGTAGTTCTCAGAAGGGAGTGTCTGTTGATTTGAAAAACAGTTTGAACAATAGGAACATAAACCTCACGTCGCCTAAGAAATACTAATATCAAGATCAAGGAAGCCAGAACAAGAAAAAAGAGAGTGGAAGCCCCAAAGTCTCTTTAACGATGAAGTAACTGATTTGACCCGTGTTAGAGTCGACAGTGAAGGCAGCAACAGAGAGTCAGCCTCTAACAGCTTCCATGTGGACTTCTGTTACCAAAAGAGGAACGAGTTCTCTACCATTCAGCTACAGCCCCCATAGGATGGTTTTTGGATTTTATTTGTTTATATATACATTTCTTTATTGGGGGTGAGGTGCATGAACATGCCAGGGCTTGCAGAAGTCAGCAGACAATCTGCTCTCTCCTTTTACCGTGTTGATTCTGAGAAGCAAACCCCGGTTGTCAAGCTTAGCAACAGTTGCATGAACCCACCGAGCCATCTCACCAGCCCCACAGTTTTTGCAAACTTAATCACCTCTCTCCAAATTGCATTTTCCTAATTTTCAATTATAACAGGATCAGATACTGTTTTCTTTAAAATCTCTCTCAGCAAATTCAACTTTCAGTAGACTCAGCAAAAGAGCGTAAGGCATGTTAAGTTTCTAGGTGAGACTATATTGTGCCAACATTATTTTTTATAAAGAAACTCTTATGGAGATTGCTGAATTTATGAAACTATACATTAGAACCCTATATATCCAAACCCTATAGAACAGAATTATCCCAGGGCTTACCATTTTAAATTTATAAAACAAAAAGCATCACCCACGGCGTAATAAAAAATACAAAGAAAATAACAGGAAGGAAATAAAGACAAAGGTAGAAATTAAAGAAACAGAAAGATCAACAATCAAGTAAGTTTTAGATAAAAATGAAACTGTAAACTCAATATCTCATTTTCAAAAAAAAACTTTGAAAGTTTGGTTTTTAAAAAAACAGAAACAGACTAACACCAATAACACAATAATTGAAAGTCATAAAATGCAAGCACTGAGAGATCATGCTAAAACATATTTTAATATTAAAATACAATTATTAACTTGGAATGGTGGCACACACCTTTAATCTCAGCTCTCAGGAGTCAGAGACTGGTGGATCACTGTGAGTTCCAGGCCAGCTTAGTCTACATAGAGAGTTCCAGGATGTACATAGTGAGTACATAGGCTACACAGTGAGACCCTTTCTCAACAACAACAACATTACATTAAAAAGAATTAGGATTTAAGAAGAGGGATATAAAAACTATTGAGGAAAATTTTGGTTACCAAATTCAACTGAAGAATTTTAAAACCAAACCCTATATATTATGAATGATGTTGATTGGTTGGAATTTCTACTCTTTGAAAGCACAAAACCCAAGTAATCTCCGAAGAGATTCTGTCATCCTCTAAGTAACAGAGTTTTCTTATTTTATAAACACTCCTGCAGAGGCCAGGAAGGGGAAGGCACCTAACACTTGAGTAGGACTAGTATATTGTTATCTGAATTAAACAGTCAACATAACCATTGGCCAGTCTCCTCTGCAAACGGCCAAATCCACACCACGTCTTCACAGGCAAGGGTCTCTAGCACATTTCAAACTTAGAAAACACAGTGATGCCATTTTCTAGGTAGACAGATTTCAAGGAGAATCTGCAGCCTCTTTTAAATCTCTCCTAGAGACAATTTGATAACATTTAATTCACAATGCTTATATGAATGGAAAATCTGGGCTAGGGATGTGGCTCCTTGGTAGAGTGCTTGCCAGGCATGCCAGAGCCTTGAGTTTGAACCCCAGCACTACATATGTACATACATATGTGTGTGCCTGTAATCTCAGCACATGGGAGGTCAAGACAAGAGAATCAGAAATGCAAAGGCATCGTCTACTCAGACATATAATGAGTTCAAGGCAAGCTGGGGACACATGAGACCCTGGTGTGCATTAGGGTTGGAGTGGGGCATAAATACTTTGTAGCAAGTGTTCCTTAAAACAATAATAGAATAAAACCCAGTGGTAAAACTGTTTCTAAATATAGTAATTAAAGATTGTGCTGTCCTTATTGGGCTGTATGCATAATTAATGATTTCTCATATAAAATAATTTCATCAGCAGAAGAATCCCACGTACTAGGCATTACTTTATGCATTTGATAGATGAGGAAAGTGAGACCCAGAGAAGTTAGCTCACCCCAAGTCACAGTTGCTAAGAGGTAGAGCTGAGATCTGAACCCAGATATTTTTGTCTCAAGTCCACCCAGGCACCCAAGATGGCACAGTGGTTCTCAACCTGTGGGAATCAGACTGGCTCCAGGGAGCAGGACCCCAAGTTCCTCTGTGAGAGAGATTTCTGCAGATGTGATCATCCTTTCCATTCTGATTGGCTGTTATGCCATTTTGCTTTTGTATATTCCCATCTCAGAGCAGCAGGCCTTGTTTGTTCCTGTCCTTTCTTATCTTGAAGTGGCGTTTAAAAGATCTCATACTTTCTTTTCTGCCCTATATAACAACCAGAATTCTAATTCTCTAAAAGAAACCTGTGTCTTCTCTGCCCTAACCTCCAATTTGTCTCTTGTCTCTCTTGGCCCATCTCTCTTTGGTGTCACTGTGCTACAGAAAAGGAGCTATTCACTTCATTGGAGACAAGGAATTTAAGCAAAGTCTAGAACAAAGTCACCTTTCCTGAGAGTTTTACTCTCAGCCTGAACAGCCTCTGTCATGTCAGTAAGAACCAGCCCACTTGTGAACAACAACCCCCAAATACATTTGTTCCAATGTGCAGCACAGTTATGTCCAGTGTCCAACCAGTCATCATGGGGAAGAACCACAGAAGATCATGAATTTGTGGTGTCATGATTCAATTCAGGTCATGTGTAGGGCCTGCAGCTGCTATAGTACTCACAGGCATGTCGGTCATGTGAGTTTGTTGTTCTCGCATGTGTTGTTAGCACTATGAGCCTCTGTGTAGCACTCACATACGTCTCAGCAGCATGAGCCCTGTAGTCATGGATTACATTCAATGTTGGCCCAGGCTACCGTGCCCCTGCCAGGTTTCCTTCTTAAATATCCATCCTTCAGCTTTTGAAGCCTATTCTTTATGCAGTTTGTGAACTCTTTCAATCTCTAACTCCCAAAAGAGAAAGGTGTTGTGATCCTGTGACTGATCACTGTGCCGGGTAAGAGGCTCACCTATTCTATCTCAATGCCTACCAGGGAATTTGGGGAAATCAGAAGACAGAAGCTGAGCCAGGGGAGACAGAGCAGAAAACTGCATTGTATCTCAGCTAGGACAGAGTCTGCAGCATTGGTCATCCACATAGCTTATTTCAGCCATTGTGCCTGCCGTATCTTAATTATATGGATCAAGGAACTAGGGCTGACAGGCAGGAACACTTAAGACCAGGCAGATGCACGGCTGAAAGCACTGGGTCTTTGCATTCTCCCATTTGAATAACATCAGAATAGTCTGTTCCTTGTTTTTATTAATATTTATTAATTACACAAACTAAGGTTTCATTATGACCTTTCGACAGAATCTTCAGTCTATCATCATATTCTGCC
This sequence comes from Mastomys natalensis, assembly GCA_021653895.1. Taxonomy (NCBI): domain Eukaryota; kingdom Metazoa; phylum Chordata; class Mammalia; order Rodentia; family Muridae; genus Mastomys; species Mastomys natalensis. The sequence continues at coordinate 744,206 of JAJTUV010000890.1, forward strand.
ACTCCGTCTCTGCTCTTCCTTCGTCTACTCACAAGGCCTTCCTTCCACTCTCAAGCATTATCTCCATTATTCTCTTTGATTATTATTGTGACATTGTACACAGTTACACAAATACAGCAAACTGGATCCATATAGTATAGGTGCTCATAGTATAGGTGTTTAGGGCTGACTACTTGGTATTGAGTAACCCTCAGGAAGACTGGCTCCCCCTCTCTCTGCAGTCGGTAACTGTGTAGAGTTCTTTATCTAGATGTGAGTCTTGTGAGATTTTCCCCCTCCGTGTTGGCATGTCGACTGGTAGTGTCATTGTTCAGGTCTTATTTAGGCAGCTACACTGTTGAGATTTCTTGAGTCCAGTTTCCTTGTCCTATGTAGTGGATTCAGTTGGCAACAGATTCTTAGTCTTTCCTTCCCCTCTTCTGCAATGCTCCCGGAGCCTCTGTATTGTAGATGTATCAGTTGGCATTGAGCATTGCAAGGTCAGGTCTCTACATTTTGACTGGTTGGAGATGGTTGTAAATAATTTCCATCTGCTTCAAAAGAAAGTACAAAGTATTTGGAATGCACTTAGAGATTATGATAGTTTAGGAAAGTGGCAGTTGTAGGTTCTCTGGTGGGATTCATGGCCTCACCGCAATCGGTAATTGGCTAGATTTATAGTACCAGGAAATACTTCCCTCCTATTAAGCTCTGAATACCCAGATAAATGAAGTCCCTGATTCTGAGTAACTCATAGACAGGTGTTAAAAGCGGATCCCATTCTGAAAAGTGTATACTTTGTCTGGCATAAAAGCCAGAAGAATCGACTAAAGTTAAAAGAAAATCCCAAAGGATGGCTTATTTGGAGTCACTTGTGCTTTGTTACAGTTGCATTTGATACAACAGGGTCTCAGCCCTGACACCACCACGAGAACACAGACTCTCACAGCTCCAATATAAGAAGGAAACATTTGGCTTTGTTTTATTTCCTAGCCGTCACAAGAAAGCCAAATTGTGCTTTAAAATGTTACAAGGAAAGCAATTAACAGGGGAAAATTATTAACACCCAAGAGCTATACTGTGTTATTAACATAGTTACCTTTTCGTGCGTGCGTGTGTGTGTGTGTGTGTGTGTGTGTGCATGTGTGTGTGTTTGTGTGTGTTTTGTATGTGTGTATACGCACAATGTGTTTCTGTGTAATGTACAGAGGTACATGTGGATGCCAGAGGAACCAGAAGAGAGTATAGGATCCCCTATAGCTGGATTACAGGCAATTATGAGCCATCTAAGGTGGGTGCTGGGAACTTCACGCAAGTTCTCTTTAAGAGTAGCAAGTACTCTTATCTGCTGAGTCACCTCTCCAGTCCTTGGATACCTGGATTGTTAAAATAACAATCTAACTCACATCATCTAGAATCAAAGAGACCAGATGGAGCCAGAGTAGGAGACACACATTTTTCTACAAAAATTAGTGGTCTGCAGCTGCTGAGTTGTGAACAGTTGTAGATATTTCACAGCTGTGTTTTGAGGAGGAACTGACATTGTGATCAATAATAACACAAATTGCCTGGTGGATTTGCTGTGCTATGTGGTTCTGACCTTTTGCAGCATGTCCCTGCAAAGCAGAGCCAGTATCTACTTCAGGAAGATGCAGTTCGCCAATGGAGTTCCCTGATCAGCACCTCCTTTTGTAGATACAGTCTAGTAGGCCAGGAGGGTGAACTCAGAAGCAGGTCTGGAGCTTGAAAGAAACCAAACTGAACCCTCTTCCTAGGTCACTATAGCTTGAAAAGTAGAATGTTGCTGCCACCTTAAGGCAGAATTGAGAACTTCATTTTGGATAACCAACACTAAATTAAATTTGTTTTCTTAGATTCTTAGTGTTGCTGCTCCGATAACCGGAGACTTTATGAACTTCCTACATCTACCCACATGGAAACATAATTACTATTAAACTATTTATGCTGTGTGGCTGCCAATCACAGGAGAAGTGACAAGTGGTATGTGTATTTCCAAGAACTGGTTATTAATGAAGTGTTGACCGAAAAAGTTTAAAACAAGACCGAATGATCTGAATGCAGCAGTCCATCCTGCTCTGGGGTGAATCGTGCCTTTGTCTAGGTATCCTGCCTGTATCTGGTGCCTTCCCCATTCTCAGAGCATCTGTCACCATTATCAGATCAGATTGTGTGCTGTGTCCACGTTTCCCATTCTTTATTTGCTCATGGCCCAACACCTAGGGGTAGTTCAGCTTGCCACCCAGATAAGAATTCAAAAAGAAGCTGTAAATCTCTCCAAAAGCCTATGGGGGTGATGCTCATAAGCCTGAGTTGGGAAGCTATGGCTGTTCCTCTGCTACATGGAGAAGATGCCACTGTAAAATTTCCTTGTAAATATTTGTGATTATCCCCATAGATCAGTGATCCTGTCAGCTTTGGTCAGAGAGGCTCCAAACAAAGTGGGCAATGTCTACTGTAAAAACTCACAACGTCAAAATCCTGAGGGCAACTGAGTGCTAGGCCCTAAGTAGTACTTCGATTTCCGCTCCGTCTGTGACTCTGGCAACATCATGGAGGGAGCAGGCAGGAGGGATGCAGTAAGTGGAGGAAGGGGCGGGATGCTGCCCACTGCACTCTAGAACTCTCGGAGGCTGGGATTACCTGCACAAAACATGCCTGGGGTTGAGCCATCAGCATTCTGTCCTAGGCACATAGTGGTGCTATGGGTAGGGGAGAGGCATGTTTTTCAGAGGTATTGCCTTTGGTAAGGTACCCACACTCCTGCAAATAACCTCTCAGCCATGTTGCTGTGACCAATCCCGATTGAACATAGTAGATCACTCACACAGAAAAATAGAACAGTAGAATGTAGCAGTACCCAATTAAATACTCAAATTGATCTCAGCAGCAGTGGCCATTCCTGGTTACTCACACCAATGTTCTGGGTTCCTGAATGAAAGAGTTCCTGAATGAAAGATATATGTATATATGTGTATATGTGTATATATGTGTGTATATACATACACACACACACACACACACACACACACACGCCACTTCTTAACCTCCAGGTGGCTAATCTACCTTTCTCCGATATCCCCAAGTCATTACGTAGTAAAATCTATATTCTATCTTTGCTGCCTGGACCCAGTCAGGCAGCTCTCATGGGACCGCGCTGGCTTCTACATGACAGCTAAGTTCTCTGACCTGCACCTTCTCAGGGGTGGCATCTTGTTTCCTCCACCTTCTCCCAGCATGGCAGATCTTCTCTCTCCTTCTTCCTTTCTCAGCCCCTTGCCTGGAAATCCTAAAAGTCCTGGCTCTGTCTGCCCTGCCCAGCCATTGACTGTTGGCAACTCTGTTTACCAATCAAAATGTATCTTGGATTCGGATGTGCTGATTCTCTTGCAATTTTGGAGACTCAAATTAACATAGTACAAACAATATTAGACCAAACCCACTACAGTAGAAGGGTGATTATTTGGGGGTGGGGCAGGGGGTCAGCAAGATCGGGAGGAGGATACAATGGAAGTATGCTCATGTGCAGAACTATCTGAATGAAACTCGTTATTATGTATAATGTGCTGATGGAGAGCTTTTTTAAATGTTTTACAATTTTAGATTCTACCTTTAAATTAATGGCTTCTTTTAAGATAAATTTTGTATAAAGAATATGTTGAGAATCAAAGTCATTTTTGGAATATGGATATCTAATCATTCCAATTCTTTCAATAGATTATACATTCCCCAACGATTTGCCTCAGCATATCATCCAAACCCACTTGCCAATACCCAAACGTTACTTCCAGACACCACCTCCCCATTTTAGTGACCTTTGTGCATCCTTTCCACATCATCACTGTCTTAAACATTGTGCTTTGTGATGAGTTAGAAATGCTTAAAATGAGTCATTCAACTTTTTTTGTTTCCCAATTGTTTTCTACTCCCTTTTTCTTTCTATAATTCTCATAATTTAAAGATTTATTTTCTATCATATGTATTTGTGAGGGTGATGATTATGTGTACATGAGTGTAGGTGCTGGCAAAGGCCAGAAGACATAGAATATCCTGTGGGGCTGGATCTTGTTTGCTGCAAGAGCAGTACACGTCCTTAACCACAGACCCGTCTCTCTAGCCCCTCCATGGATATGGTAGATTGGGTTGCGAGTTTTCACAGGAACCCCAAGGGTCATTTTGCTACAGTTACACTGAGTTTATAAAGTGACAGGGGAAAATGTGTCTTAACATTGAGTGTCACAATCTGCAGGCACAGATTGTCCCTCTGCTTACCTGTCTCTATTCCTTTCATGTAAACTTTGTAGTTTAAGTATATACACCTTAAGCATGCTTTCTTTAGTCTTACCTAAGTATTTAATGTTTTGTGGCATAAGGCTGAATGGTAGCATATTTTTACTTTGGTTTTAATCAATCATCACTAATTATGTATGAATAGGGCAGAAATGACTTTCTTTTTTTTTAATTTTATTTATTTAGTTATTTAAATCACATGGTAATTTACTTATTTACACAGAGGTTATAAACACAAAAAGGCATGGGAAGGGAATGGCACCGAGCATAGGTGTTCAGGGGGAGTACAGATACCTTTCAGAACAGGGTATCAGCTGGGTGTAGGTTCAGGGGACAGGTCACTATGACTCTGCCTATGATTCACTTGTCCTTATCTAAGTTGGTACTGTCCACCGAGGCTGCCTATTTATAAGACCTATGACTACTAGGTCTGGTAAATTTCCACAGAAGCTGCCTGTTTACAATAGCTTATAGCCTTCTGTTTTCAGTGTTTTTCCACAGAGACCCAAGACTTTGTGTTAGCATGTATGTATGTCAGGCCTATTGCTGACTTTAGGCCTATGGCTGATTTTAGGCGTTTAGTGTATATGCAGGGCTGCTCCTGACATCTCCTCCCTTCTCTAAGTATAGAACGGTCTTGGCGATTCTATTCTTGCGAAGGCGGGGATAGAGGCCTGACCTCCAATAATTGAAGGGGACCTTGTAATGGCTCCGGTCCTCCTGTCATTGTCCAGTGAGGCATGAGGGCCATACCCATCCCTATGTCTTTTTCCTGGAGAGGGGATACGTTTGACCTCAACCCCTATGCAGTCAGGCTTGTCCCTCAGGGAACCCAGATAGATATTTTGAAGTTTTATTTATATTCCCTTGCAGTGCTTAGCCTCACAGCCTAAGCAAGAATTCAGATCACCAGTCAGAGAGGGTTCTGGGTAGCTTTCATAAACAGCCCATAACACTGCTGCCTCTGCTGCTGACCCTAGCTTTCTCATGGGATCTTTTGCAGACCCACCATTCTTTTTCTCCTTTTCATTTCCCATGTACACGTTTCATTGCACTGATAGGGTTTTTAGCATGGTGCTGACTTCTCTGGCCCTCTGGAGGAGGACTTTGGTCATTTCCTGTTGACCTTTCAGTTCTGTAGAGCTGTTACTTTTTATCAGTAGAAACTCCATTTCCTCCCTGATTGTTGATTTTTAAAAAACATTAGTTATGTTCTAAATTTGGCTGAGATTATTCTATACTTGGTGTCCTGCACTGGTTGATGCTTGTGCTTTAAGCAGCACTCCTAGGGTCCAGCCTGGGGGCCGTGACCAGTGCCTAGTCATTTTTTTTTTAACTTGCTTGATTGCAGCTGCCATTATTATGCCTCAGATACCACATCTGCATCCACGAGGGATATTAGTCTATCTGCCCCTTTCATTTCTTGCAATATATGTTTTCAGTGTGAGAGTGATTCTGGCCTCAGAGGCTGAACTGAGAGACTTTTTTCTCTTAGACTCTAAAATACCTGTGAATAACTGGCATTATTTTGTCCTCAAAATTGTACTTCAAACAATACTGTTGGTGATGTTTTAATTTCTTTAATATACACGGAGTTATTCAGCTATCTACTAATACCAAGCTATCTGTTTCTTTTAGTGGTTTGTAGCTTTTGAAATTCTTGTCAGAGTGGGCGTGATGTTCACTGGTGCTAGCTGACCAAGGTACAAGGCTTTAAATTCTCTTCCTTGCACTGGAGGAAAAGTCCACTCAGTCTAAGTTATGAGTTGTAAGAGTATTACTAACAGCTTAGGGTGGCTACTTCTACATTGTTATTTGTAGTTCTGTCTTCCTGTCTATGCCCTTAAAGTAAGATTTAAAATAAATATCATATTCTAGATGTATAGGGAATTTTCTTTTTTCTTCATAGCTCAACAAATATAATACTCCAATTATAATTGTTCTGAGAGTAATGGATTCTGAAATCACTTTAGATTTTTTTAAGTACTTTTCTTGACTAAATATTCTAAGACAATTAATAACTTCAGAGTATGCTGGAATTTACAGCACCAATTGTCCAGAGTTCTTAAAAGGTTTTTAAAATAGCATTTTGTTCAAGTTTTCAGAGTACCCCTACACTCTAATGCCCTTTTATGACGGAGGCCTGAAAGGTGAGGTGACTGATGGGGGAAGGCCCAGTCAACTGTGATTGATGCCACCCTGGGAAGATGGTCCTGGCTCATATAAGAAGACAGGTTGAGTTAAGTCATGGGGGCCACGTCAGTAAGCAGTTCTCCATGGTCTCTGCTTTAGTTCCTGCCTCTAGTTCCTATCCTGGCATCTCTGGGTGATGGACTATAACTGATACACCTAACAAACTCCTTTCTTTCTGACTCTGCTCTTTCTCTTTCCCTCTCTTTCCCCTCTTTTACACACACACACACACACACACACACACACACACACACACACACACTTGTTTTCTCTCCTTCTGGAGAAGGGCCTTCAGATGGATAAGCAGTTTAAGCAGTTTAAGCTAAAGTTTGTTGCTTGATGTTTGTCAAAGTATGCAGTTGAATGTTCCAAACTGCAAGCGTTTGTTGGCCACATGAGACCCAGATAATAGCTTAGTTGTACTTCCAGTGCAACATTCAGAATTGTCATGTTGATATGCTTGGTTGTTCCTATAAATAGTGTGGATAAAAAGTAGATTTCTTATCCACTGCTGTGCAGAAGGAAGGTGATATTTCTGACATTTGTTGATTTAAAACAACTTTACTTACTATTATTTTTCTAATACTAGTAGAAAATAACTGAGCCCATTTTCCCTTCAGAAGGTAATTTGAAAGATTATATGTGTTTCTCTGAAAAGCAAAAAGCTTCAGAACTACAGGATTTTCTCAGCACTTATGCACTGTGTAGGGTGAGGGAACAGAGTTTTGTCAACACAGATGTGACCCAATGGAGGAGAAAAGAATCTCTTGTTACCAACTGGCAGCTTCACTTTTTCTGTGTGTGCACACCCAGTCTGCCCGGACCATCGTCAACAGGAAAGACAGGCACTGTTAAAGAAGTGTCACCAAGATTGCATCCTTGGTAGCCACTCCAACCCAGTGAGGATAAGAGATTCCAAATAGATCCAACATGGGAAGAGGGTGAGCAGGAGGAAGTTGGTCACACTTCCTGCTGTTTTCTTATTCCTTATTTATAATTATGCGTATGTGTGTGTTATAAGCACATGAGTGTAAATGTTAACATTAGCCAGACATTGGATCCCTGGAGCTGGAGTTATGGCAAATTGTGAGCTTTCAGATATTAATTCTAGGAACCAAACTCAGGTCCTCTGGAAGAACAGTGCATGCTCTTAACCGTGAAGTCACCCCTCTGGCCCCAAAATTTATGCCTCTTTAGACTCAGTAGTATTACCTTCCTGGGGCTAAATTCTGAGGTTAAATGACTAGCCTTGAAAGTGTGCTGGTCATTCATCTCACAGGTATAAACCAGGCTTCTGCATGATGACAGATCCATACAGAAAATGCCCAAGATAAGTAAGCAAATGCCCAGCATGTTAGAAGGTAATAATTATCACAGTAGAATGCAACAGCAATTACCATATAGCCAGCGGACAGCACAAGGAAGTGTGAAAGGAAGTATGTGTACTAGAGCATGTTTTGTGCCTAGAACCAATTGGTAGAAGAATGGGCATTGACATTATAGTAATATGAGCAAACTGGGGACAAGTGAAACTTATTCGTACAATCATACCAATGTGTTTTAGCCTAGAGAGTGGATCAGAGAGGGCAGTGGTGGTACAGGCCTTTAATTCCAGCACTTGGGAGACAGGCAGGCAGAGTCTGCCTGTAAGCTAAAGGCCAGCCTGATCTACAGAGCTAGTCCCAGGACAGCCATCCTAGAGATATCCTCCATAGTTCTTATTTCTGAAATCAGTTGGGGTCAGTCTCAATTTTGTTTACAAAGAATTGAATTTTGGATGATAAATTATATATTGAATTGCTTTAAGATGATTTATTATACTAAAGGACTCATTTTAGGCATATTTTTAGGAACTAGAAAATAATAAAATCTAGCTGATAATACCAGAGGACACTTCCTTCAAAGCAGCCTGCAGCTCGTTATTATATTGTGATAAGTCATTCTTAGGCACACACTCAAGCCCTTCAGACCTTAGGTGTGCAAGACAGTGCTGGAAGATACATTTATATGGCATCATTAAACTTGCTTTATAGAGAACTTTTCTCTTTCTTTAAAGAAAACAGAGGAGAATATTATCAGCTTGTCTGGTTCTCTGAAGATCTGAGAGTCTGAAGGCCTTCTAGGAGATCTGCTGCAGCCAGGGCAATAGGCCTCCCAGGAGACCTGCAGCAACCAAGGGACACATGAGGCAGGCTCCAGACAGAGACACCCAGGTCAGCTAATACCTGAGCTAACCAGTTGGCAAGAGGCAAGTGCAAGACCATAAGGAACAGAAGTCAATATACATTGGCATCATCAGAACCCAGTTCTTCCACCAGAGCAAGCCCTGGATACCCCAACACCCTGAAATCCAGGATGCTGACCTAAAAATCTTAGCTCATGAAGATAATAGAGTCTTTTAAAGAGGATTCATATAAATCCCTTAAAGAAATACAAGAAGACACAATTAAACAGGTGAAGGAATTGAACAAAGCAACCCAAGACCTAAAAATGAAAGTAGAAACAACAAAGAGAACAAAAAAGGGGAGGGGAATAGAAACCTAGGAAAAGAGGTCAGGAACTACAGATGGAAGCATCAACAACAGAATGCAAGAGATACAAGAGAGAATCTCAGGTTTAGAAAATACCTTAGAAGATACTGACAAAACGGTCAAAGAAAATTCAAAACATAAAAAACTCCTAACCTAAAACATCCAGGAACTCCAGGACACAATGAAAAGACCAAATCTAAGAATAATAGGAATAGAAGAGAAAAAATTTCCCAGCTCAAGGACCAAATATCTTCAACAAAATTATGGAAGAAAACTTCCCAAACCTAAAGAAAGAGATAGCCATAAATGGACAAGAAACCTATAGAATACCAAATAGATTGGACCAGAAAAGAAAATCCTCTCATCACATAATAATAAAAATGCTTAATGCACAGAACAAAGAAAGAATATTAAAAGCTGTAGGGGAAAATGTCAAGTAACATATAAAGGCAGACCTATCAGAATCACACCAAACTTTGCAACAGAGACCTTAAAAGCTAGAAGAGCCTGGACAGAGGTCATACAGACCCTAAGAGAACACAAATGCCAGCTCAGGCTAAATACCCAGCAAAATTCTCAATCACCATAGGTGAAGAAACCAAAATAGTCCATGACAAAACCAAATTTAAACATCTATTTACCAATCCAGCCCTATAGAGGATTCTAGAAGGAAAACTTGAACACAACAAATCAACTCACAACAAAACCAAAAGGAGAGAATCACATGTACATAATGCCACCTACAATAACAAAACATAACAGGAACTAACAATCATATGTCTTTAATATCTCTCAATATCAAGAGACTCAGGAAATGGTCAAAATCAGGGCAGAAGAGAAAATCAACAGGGTAGATAAACCCCTAGCCAAACTAAGTAAAGAGTACAGAGACAGTATCCAAATTAACAAAATCAGAAATGAAAAGGGAGACATAACAACAGAAACTGAGGAAATTAAAAAAAAAATCAGATCCTACTACAAAAGCCTATACTCAACAAAACTCGAAAATCTAGACAAAATGGATAATTTTCTAGACAGATATCAAGTACCAAATTTAAATCAAGGCAGGTAAACTTTCTAAACAGGCCCATATCCCCTAAGGAAATAGAAGTCATTAAAAATCTCCCAACCAAAAAAAGCCAGGGCCAGTGGCTTTAGTGCAGAATTTTACAAGACCTTCAAAGAAGACCCAATACCAATACTACTCAGACTATTCCATAAAATAGAAACAGAAGGAACACTACCCAATTCGTTCTATGAAGCCACAATTATGCTTATACCTAAACCACACAGAGACCCAACAAAGAAAGAGAACTTCAGACCTATTTCATTTATGAATATTGATGCAAAAATACTCAATAAAATTTTAGCAAACCAAATCCAAGAACATATCAAAACTGTCATTCACTGCAATCAAGTAGGCTTCTTCCTAGGGATGTAAGATTGGTTCAATATACGAAAATCCATTAATGTAATCCACTATATAAACAACAAAATAAACCCCATATAATCATCTCTTTAGAGGCTGAAAAATCATTTGAAAAAATACACCTCTTCACGTTAAAAGTATTAGAGTGATCGGGAATTCAAAGCCCATAACCAAACATAATAAAAGCAATATACAGCAAACCAACAGCCAATATCAAATTAAATGGAGAGATACTTGAAGCAATCCCACTAAAATCAGGACAAACAAGGATGCCCACTCTCCCATATCTATTCAATATAGTACTTGAAATTTTAGCTAGAGCAATAAGACAACAAAAGGAGATTAGGGGATACAAATTGGCAAAGAAGTCAAGGTAGCACTATTTGCAGATGATATGATAGCATATATAGGCAACCTCAAAAATTCTACCAGAGAACTTTTACAGCTGATAGACAACTTCAGCAAAGTGGCTGAATATAAAATTAACTCAAAACAAATCAGTAACCTTCCTTTATAGAAATGATAAGTGTGTTGAGAAAGAAATTATAGAAACAAGACTCTTCACAATAGTCACAAATAATATAAAATATCTTGGGGGAACTCTAACCAAACAATTGAAAGATCTGTATGATAAGAACTTCAACTCTCTTTAGAAAGAAATTGAAGAAGACCTCAGAAAATGGAAAGATCTCCCATGCTCATGGATTGGTAGAATTAACATAGTAAAAATGGCCATCCTATCAAAAGCAATCTATATATTCAGTGCAACCTCCATCAAAATTCCAACACAATTCTTCAAAGACATGGGGAAGAGCAATTTTCAACTTCATATGGAAAAACAAAAACCCCAGGATAATGAGAGCAATTCTTAGCAATAAAAGAACTTCTGGGGGATTCACCATCAAGCTATACTACAGAGCAATAGTGATAAAAACTGCATGGTATTGGTACAGAGACAGACAGGTTGGTCAATGAAATAGAATTGAAGATCCAGAAATAAAGCCACACACTTATGGACACTTGATCTTTGACAAAGAAAGAAACCAAAACTATACAATGGACAAAAGAAAGCATCTTCAGTAAATGCTGCTGGCCTAACTGGCAGTCAATAAGTAGAAAAATGAAAATAGATCCATATTTGTCACCTTGCACAAAGCTCAAGTTCAAGTGGATCAAAAACCTCAACATAAAACCATAATAGAAGAGAATAGAATCTAATAGAAGAAAAAGTGGTATAGAACCTAGAACTCATTGGCGTGGGGGAAATTTCCTAAACAGAACTACAGTGGCTCTAAGATCAAGAATTGATAAGTGGGACCTCATGAAACAGGAAAGCTTCTGTAAGGCAAATGATATGGTCAATAGGACAAACTGGCAACCTACAGATTGGGAAAAAGTCTTCACTAACCTCACATCCAATAGAAGGCTAATACCCAAAATATATAAAAAACTCAAGAAGCTAACCTCCAAAACCCAAAAAACCCATTCAAAAATGATGTATAGAACTAAACTGAGAATTCACAACAGAGGAATCTTGAATGGCCAAGAAGCACTTAAAGAAATGTTCAAAGTCCTTAGTGATCAGGGAAATGCAAATCATAACATCCCTGAGATACCAACCTACACCAAAAAACCTCAGTTGACTGCACATGTTGGTGAGAACGTGGAGAAAGAGGAACACTCCTCCATTGCTGGTGGGAGTGTAAACTGGTACAACTACTCTGGAAATCAATCTGGAGGTTCCTCGGCAAATTGCAAATAGATCTACCTGAAGACCTAGCTATACCACTGTTGGGCATATACCCAAAAGTTGCCCCACCATGCCACAAGGCCACATGCTCCACTATGCTCATAGCGGCCTTATTTGTGAGAGCCAGAAGCTAGAAACAACCCAGATGTCCCAAAATGGAAGAATAGATACAGAAAATGTGGTTCATTTACACAATGGAATACTATTCAGCTATTAAAAATGAGAACATCATGAGTTTTGCAGGCAAATGGATAGAAAATATCAGCCTGAGTGAGGTAACTCAGACCCAAAAGGACATGCATGGTATGTACTCACTAATAAGTAGATATTAGTCAAAGAAATACAGAATAATCAGAATATAATCCACAGAACTCAAGAAGGTTAACAAGCCAAAGGGCCCAAGTGAGGATGCTTCAGTTTCACGTGGGAGGGAGAAGAAAGCAATCATGGGGGGAGCAGAGGGAGGGAGGGAGCTGGGTGGGAGAATGGAGGGGGGAACAAAAGGGGAACATGATCAGGTAATGGGGGCGGGGGATGCAGGATAGAAGCCCTAGAGCCAGCAGAATGAGTGGAAACAGGCAACCTTGGGAGGTGAGATGTGAGGAGACCCTGTATAATATGCCAGAGACCTGGGAGGTGAGAGACTCAGGGACTCAAAGGGGGGACCTTAGATGAAACTCCCAACCCTGGAAAGAGGGAACTTGCAGAGTCCACCTCCAGCAGAAAGACGGGGCATCAAGTGGAGGGATAGAGTTGCCATCCCACAGTCAAGAACTCTGACCCAGACTTGTTTGTGTCTTAAAGAATTGCAGGGACAAAAATAGAGAAGAGACTAGGGGAAAGGAGGTCCAAGGCCTGACACTATTACTGATGCTATGGTTTGCTTACAGACAGGAGCCTAGCCTGGCTCACACCCCACCCCTGGAGAGGGCCAATAAGCTACTGACTGAGACAGATGCAGATATGTACACCTGACCAATAAATTGAAGTCGGGGTCCCTGTGGTTGAGTTAGGGAAATGCTGGATGAAGTTGAGGAGGAGGGCAACCCCATAGGAAGACCAGCAGTTCCAACTAACTTGGATCCCCGAGTTCTCTCAGACACTGAGCAACCAACAAGGCAGCATATACTTGCTGGTACGAGGCCCCTGAAATAGATACACAGAGGACTGCCTGGTCTGACCTCAGTGAGAGAAGATGCACCTAACCCTCAAAAGACTTGAGGCCTCAAAGAGTGGGAAGGCCTGGTGGGGTGGGGACATCTTTTGGAAACAGGGGAGGAAGAATGAGATGAGAAACTGTTGGAGAACAGAGCAGCAGAGTGATAACAACTGAACTGTAAAAAAAAGGCTAAAGATAATTTTTTAAAAAGAGGGAAAAAAGAAGAAAAAAAATAAAAAACAGAGGAGAAAATAAAAGAATTCTGCTTTGTGACACTAAAATCCACCCAAAGGTGCATTTTCCTTAATGTCTGTGGACTGTGTCCTCTCTTGAGGAATTTTTGCACCAGACACATCACTGGCAGATAGACTGGCTTTGGGGATATGCAAAATGCAATATCTAGCAACAGGGAGCTGTAGTAGAATGTGTGGGATTATATTGGAATGCCAGACATACAGAGGCATCCCAAACGGATCTGGGAATTACATATCATTACTCCCACAAAATGTTGGTTCAACAGAGTAAAGGTTGCATACAGCTTCAGGAAGAAGCCTGCAAGACTGTCCAATCACTCAGAGAAGCCCGCCCTCTAGGACATGAGCAGAAACATCATCAAGGCCCAGTCTTAATAGATGCAGAAATGGGTGAGATGAGATAATGACCAAGTCTTCCTCCTCCACAGCAGACTGCAGGCCAGGTGTTAAACTGCTATGGAAATCATAAAAGAAATGTTAATAGGAAAAACAGACAGCTAGTCAATAAAAACCTAAAGCCAGAGAAATGTTGAGCCAAGAATCAATTGCTCTGATGAAGCTATTAAGAGAGCTTTTTGTTGTTTGAAATCATTTATTGAAGAAACAGACTTCTAGAGTAAAATTCAATGAGCCTAGGAGGCTCTTAGTAGGTATGCATGATTTTCAAATAACTGTTACCAGTAGAGGTAGCAACCAGTTACACTTACCACACAACACTGCTGTACCAACCTTATGGTGATCTATCAGCACTGGGAGATTTCACTTTACACTTCTCCCTCCTGCCCTCACCTTGCTCTTTCTATTGGGTTGCTTTTCCACATTGTAACCTTTCTATCAGTGAACCAGATAACTGATGGCATTATATGAACACAGTCCCACATCAGCAAACACGGTACTTTCTTCCCTCGTTTCTGGCTTCGGCTGATGCTGACTTTTCCTACAAAGCCTTCTTATTGTGTGTTTGTTATTCAGTAACAAGCCCGAATGGCCCTTCTTGTACAGGCACGACTGCGACTTTCATCAGCACTGATGGAAATGACGTGTGAGCCATCTCCTGCAGTGCAACTCAAAAGTCAAGGAGGGGACAAGCTGTTATGAATTTTTCAGACCGCTGACCCTGAAATAAGAGTTTATTTCCTTCTTTATCAATGTCATTTGAAATGAATCTCATATTTCTGAAATAGAATTATGACAGATTGAATAGGAAACAATGGCCTGTTTTACAACCTGATGGGGACATAGTTAAAGGGAAACACATTATTTAGGCCCTTGCCAAAATTTTCCTAATAATAATGTGTAAAAACTAATGGAGCACATAGTTTCTCTGCTGGTAAACAGCAAGCATCGTCTATAATTTTGTATCTCTTCAATAATCTTTGCAAGTTTTCTGCCCAATTGTTGACTTATTTCATCCACATTCAAATATGTTTATTACATTTCTTTCTTTCTTTAGTGTGTGTGTATAGTTCATAGAATATGTAGAGGACAGAAGACAGCTGATGGCCACCAGCTCTCTCCATCCTCTCTGTGGGTCCCAGGAATCGAACTCAGCTTTATCTGGTTCAGCAAGTGCCTTCACTGCGGGCCCATCTCACGGGGTCCACATATAAATGTTTTCAAAACAAGCGACAGTCCAACTGTTCCATCCTTTTGATGTAATGTGATAACAGGAATATAGTCTCTGGTGAGCTTGAGGAATGCTCAAAGGCACCCTCTGTTCCCTCAGAAAAAACGGCTTGATTTCCTTATCCAAATTCGACTCCCAATGAAATCATTCACATGATAGTGTCTGAGAGTAAATCCTTTGTTGCAGCTCATTTCCTGGGCAAAGCCCCAACCTTCACATGTGTTTTTCTCACTCTGTCCTTGTTGCTATTGGCTAGAAGAAAAGAGTGAAATTTGAAAGGTACCAGTTGTCAATAACTATTTCCTTTCACTTGGCTAAGTCATCCTCAACTAGCCAAAGAAAGAACTCTTCAAGTCAGGGTCATTAGTAAGAAAGAAGAACATGTGTGTTAAACCCAAGCTAATGGAAACATCTTCTGTCCTGCATGTGCTTTGCCATACTTATCCTGGTTTTCCCATAATGTGAGCAATTGGGTTTACCTTTGATTTGGAGTTGGATGGTGTGGCAGTCACTTCTAATTGTCAACTTGATACAATCTAGAATCACCCAGAAAAAGAGTCTCAATGATGGACTTTCTAGATCAGGTTAGCCTGTGGGAGACTGTCTTAATTGCATTAATTGATTTGGAAAAATTTACCCATTGTGGGTAGCACCATTCCCTACACAGATGATCCTGACCTGTGTACATGTAGACAAGGAGCTGAGCCCAAGTCAGCATCCATGCATGCATTTCTCTCTTCTCTTCACTGTGAATGTGACCAGCTGCTTCAAGTTTCTGCCCTGACTTCTCCTGGTAATAGACTGTCACTTGGAATTGTAAGCCAGATAAACTCTCTCCCCTATGTTGTTTTTGTGAGTGTATTTTTTCACAGCAACAGAAATGAAAATAGGAACAGTGTGGTGTATGTTTGTGTCTACACATAATGAAGGGCTAAGTGGAAGTCCAGTATTTCCACTTAAGGTACATAAATTGCTTATGTTTTAGATCCAATGGCCATAACTGTGAATTTAATAAAAGGTATTTTTTGAATAATCAGCCTTCTTAATTGAAGGCCACAACTGTATCTGCATTAGGCAAAATTATGGTCCCTCCATAATGTTTACATATTTATTTCTGGAACGAGTACTGCTGTATGCTACATGATCTAGGGAAATTAAAGGTGCAGATAAAATAAGGTTAATTATCAGCTGACCTCCTATAAATAAATACCCTGGTATGTTAGTCAGTTTAACTCTCAACTTGACACAATCTAGAACAACCTGGGAAGAGCGTCTTGCTGATGAATTATCTACAACAGGTTGACTGTGGGAAACTCTGTAGAGGATTGTATCAACTGTTGATTGAGATGGGAAAACTCACCCTGATAGGGTGCCCATTCCATGGGCAGACTCTTGCTTCTGTAACAGTGAATAAAACTTGCTGAGAATGAGCAGCAAGCAAGAAGAATCATGAATTTGAATCCCTGTTCTTGACTTTAGATGTTGGAATTCTAAGTGTTGCAGCTCTGAAGAGAAGGCTTCTTACAGAAGTGCTCCAGCTCTGTTCCAGCTGCTGCAAGAGAAAGTTTGCCCAGTACAAGTGTAACAGTTCTTCTCTAGGAGGCAATGGTTTCCTCAGAGTGTTAACAGTTTTGTTCTGACAGGGGGAAGGTTTCCTCAGTGAAAACTCTGCTCTGAGTAACTTGTTATAGCCAAGGAATATTACAAAGTCACACTGCACAACAAACCTCATACAAGACATTTCCTGGGAGAGAACAACCCAGGAGAGTGGCTCCTCTGTTCCTGGGAGAAGCAGCAGGCAGCAGAGAAGAAAGCAGGGTTTATGTAGGATTTCCTGGGGTCAGGTGGAGGCAGTGTGTGGCAATTTCTAAGGTGAGAATTGGTGGGATTTTGTTTCCTGAGCTTGGGTGAGTTCTGGGATTGGGATTGGTGGGTTTTCCTCTTAAGGGATTGGGATTGGTGTTTTTTGTTTGTTGTTTTGTGGTGTGTGTGTGTGTGTGTGTGTGTGTGTGTGTGTGTGTGATGTGATCAGAGACTGGTGGGATTCTGTGTCAGGGGTTTATTTTTTCCCTGCTTTTGCCTTGGGGTCAAGTCAGGGTTATGCTGGGTCATTAGTCAGGGGTGCTACTTGACAAAGATCGGGAAGTATGGCCTTGTTGGAATACGTGTGGACTTGTTGGAGGAAGTGTGTCACTGGGAGTAGGCTCCTTGACACCCCAGTTTTCAAAGCATGTCCACTGCACCCCATTTTAAGTTGGAGAGTACTCCTTACTCTGACCCTATGTGCTTAGTGAAGTCTACCACCACTCCAAGGGTGGACCATACTACACAGGCACGGGCCAACCAACCGCATATCCTCCTGGCCCAGGAGCTGGGCTCATGGGTGTGCATCTGAGTATTTGCTGGTTCCCTTGGAGATGGTAATTGGTCTCCTCAAAGACCAGAACTTCTTCAGTCATTTGCTGGCCTGGAAGACACAGCTTTGAAGTCCTGGAAGATCTACTGAGTGCTTGAACACAAAGCCAAGGCAGTGGGAGAACAGGAGGGACACAGGGAAAGATCATCAAACCATAATGGTATCAAGCCCAGAGCCCCACTCTGCCAGATGCCAGGATACACGTGGACCTTTGTGAAGATGAGTGAAAAAAATAAACTCATCTTCGCTCCTAGTCATTTGAGCAGATGTTCTAATGCTTGTAAATTAACACAGGGGGAGAATAGCAGACATGTTTAATCCAAAGCCATCTCTCTGATTCCAGGCTCCATCCCAAACTCAGCAGGGGTTTGAGCCTTGTGTCTGAGACTTGCACACAGCAGGATTTGACCATCTCAAGTCTCTGTAAAACCAACATTGCAGTATAATTAGAGAACGGCCAGCCAATTTTCGCTTAGTAGATACACTCAGAAATCCGAATTCCGTTTATAGAATAATGAAGAAAATGAAATACAAGAGTAATTAGAAACAACTAGCGGCGGTCGTTGTTCTTGGAATCCGAACTCATAAACGCTTGAAAAATCGGAGGAAGACTACGACGGGGAGGAGCCACTGCCTTTGCTCACTGCTGAGAACTGCCATCAAGCGGATCCTCCTTTCTGTGCGAATAAAAATTAACCTGATGAATTGTACGGCGGGAGAAAGCCTCAAAATTTGCTTAACTCTGGGTTTGAGTGTGACACTCTGATTTATTTGTAAAATAAATTGCTGTAGCCTACACGTCTATATTCCAGGGAAGACTAATCAAACCATCCAACAGATTATAACCTCGTGGAAAATGAAAAAAACGAAGCGGCGAAATGTTTAAAAACGGAAAGTTGGCGCCATCTTGTGGTTATGCTGAAAACTTAATAACCACCTCACTGGGTTCTCAGTATTCCTTCAGGACCTCAGATGTTTTAGATGTTCACTGGTGAATCACCCGTCTCACTTTTTAATGACATAAATAACTAGGCGAGCTAGAAAGTTACATGCTTCTGTCACAAAAACCTGCCCATAGAATCTACCAAGGCACCCATGGCTCCAACTGCTGTCTCACAGCTGGTGATCGTCTTCCACTTGAGTCAGCAGATTGCCAGTGTGACCCAAGAAACCTAAGGGAGGTGCCTGTCCATGGGGCACTGGTGTTGTGTGTCGGGGGGGGGGATGGGGTTACCTGTCAGCAGAGTAGCACTTAGGGACAGCCTAGGTTTGACCATGAAAGCAGAAATTCCTAAATTACGTCAGTAATTGGTTACCGACTCCCAGACTTCTATGGCTACTATGTTGTCAAGCTACCTGAGAGTGTGGTTACTCTCCCTGTCGCTAATCAGTGAGGAAGGTTTAAACTTTCTGCCATGACCAAACCACAGTTTGATAGGCTAAAATGAGAATATGCTGCCTTCCTTGTCCTTTTCAGACCTCCCTCAGCCAAACCACAGGGACCGATCACAGCCTATCCCCACTACTAACTTCCAGGAAGAGAAAATTTGCTTTTAACATTTGTCATTGTGTGTGTGCATACGTGTGTGCATATGTGTGTGTATGTATGTGTGTGTGTGTGCGTGCATGCGTGCATTTTTCATGGCTGGTTAGACAGCCTGAGGCATCGGTGTTCTTTGTCCATTGTTTGGATCTGGGGCCTAATCAAGTTGCCGGTTTTCGTAGTGGGTGCTTTTACCTGCTGAGCTATCTCAATATCTGCCCCACAACTTATATCTCCGGAGCTTTGGTCCAGCGACCTTAAGCTGAGCATATTCAGGCTCTCCTTCCCTAAGCATGCTCAAGATCAGACCAATGGATAAAATACCCATGCTTTCTCTGTTCAGGAAAGACATTGTCTTCCAAAGGAGGTGCATGGTCTCCTTACCTGTCATACACCGTGAGTCTTCACTCTCTCTGTCCCATCTCTGTTATTTTGCTTTTGTACTCACTGACACAACAGGCCCTGTTGTATACTTACATCATTTCCAGACAGAGTAGTGGTGCTCTGGCTGCTTGGGACTCACTATGTCATCCAGGCTGTCAAGCTCACAAAGACTAGCTTTCCTTTGCATTCCAATTACTACATTAAATTAAAGACATGCTAGACTATGTCTGATTCCTAATTTATTTTTGATAGGTCATAGTGGATTTTTCTGTTTATCTTACATTCTCAAGTATTTTAGGATATGCATTTTCAACATATTCCCCAATATTCCTCTAGATTTTATCAAAATCTGTTGTAACATCTCTTCTGTCACTGCTAACTTTGCTATCTGGGACTGTACATCTTTGGTTTTATTTTCCAAAGCCCTAACTCTTGTTTGACTTATTTTCTTATATAATACATGGTTCCTGCAACACTGACACCTAAAATAAATTGCTATTCCCTAGGCTATGCTAGCTTGACTTAGCACTGTTGCCAGTGTTCTATGGTGAAACACTGTATCCAAAAAAAAAAAAGTAAGACTGGAGAGAAACCCAGTGGTTGAGAGTACTTATACTTACTGCTCTTGCAGAACACCCAGATTCTATCACCCACTTCAAGCAGCTCACAACTGTCTGCAACTCCAGCTGCAAAGGCTCCGATTATCCCTTCTAGACTTTCTCTCTCTCTCTCTCTCTCTCTCTCTCTCTCTCTCTCTCTCTCTCTCTCTTTCACACACACACACACACACAGAGAGAAATCATGAGTAAATACAAATAAAATACTATTTAATGATTGGGAAGATATAAACAATTTAAGCATGTACACTTACTTTACAACCAACTTAGGTCCATCCAGGGATTTAAGATTGGTTCACCAAGTGCAAACCAAAACCACGTGATATGAATATGCTTATGTACAGAGATAGCAGATCGTCTAAATAGGTGCACAGAAGGCATGTGGCAAAGTTCAACATGTTATAAATGATAAATATTCTAACAAATTATGAACTGACAGAACATAGTTGAATGTAATAAAGGCTTTATCTGATAGACCTAAAGCCAACATTATCTCAAACATGGCAAAACTGAGAGTATGTCCTTTAAAACCTGCAATGAGACAGGAATGCCCACTCTCTGCTCTCTTATCTACTTAGAGCTTGAACTCTTAGAGCAATAAGAAAAAGAAATAAAATAGATACAAATAAGGAAGCCAAATTACTTCCATGGATGGTTCTATATTTAAAAGTCCCTACACATGACAGCAGAAAATTTCAGAATTGACAAACAAAAATTCAGAGAAGAAGACAAATCATCTTAGAAAGCTAAGTACATTTTTCTATACCAACAGCAAACACACACAGCATGAAAATGAGAAGGTTGTCCCATTCACTACAGCTTGAAGAAAATTTAAATTCCTAGCTTAAAAAACAAAACAAACAAATAAACAACAACAAACCTAACCAAGGAAGTGAAAGACCTCTATGAAGACAACATTAAAAACAAAAGGAAATTAAAGTAACACACTAAACAGTTTGAATGAGCTTGGATTTAATATTGTAAAAATGCAATACAATAGGAAGTAACATCAGGATCAATATATTATTAATAGTATACTTTATGAAATGAGAAAATATTCTAAAATTTATACAGAAACATTAATGGTTTAAGGAAGCAAAGCAGAAAGTATATGGCTGGAGTCAAACAATTCCTGGCCTAAAATTGTACTCCTGATACATAAATGACAAACATAGCAAGAAATAACCAGAAATCTAATGTGAAAAAACAGGACGGAGTACATGGCCTAGAAAAAGACATCCACACTTTGGAAACATGATTGTTGATTCAAGAATCAGAACCATTCGCTGGAAATGGAGCTGACCCTGTGCCACAGCTCTCCATGCTCAAATACTGCCAGGAGTGAACTGGTCTCCCAGGAGTGCTGACACACCTGTGAGAACAGGTAAGACCACCACTTCTGCTCCGAGGGACCTGCCAGAGCCCTCAGGACACAGAAACCAAGTAGCAGCCTGGGACAGGATCCTTCCAGTTTCCTGGAGCTGATCCTGTGCCACAGTTCTCCACTCCCAACTTCCTCCCAGAGAGAACTGGTCTCCCAGGAGCGCTGATTCACAGGCTTGCAGGAGTAACAAGCCACATTTAAAAACAGCAAGACCAGCTAACACCAGAGATAACCAGATACCAAGAGGCAAGGGCAAGAACTTAAGCAACAGAAACCAAGGCTACTTGGCATCAGAATCCAATTCTCCCAGCACAGCAAGCCCTGGATACCCCAACACACCAGGAAAGCACGACTCTGATTTAAAATTACATCTCATGATGATCACAGAAGACTTTAAGAAGGACATAAATAACTCCCTTAAAGAAATACAAGAGAACACAGGTAAATGGTAGAAGCCCTTAAAGAGAAAACACAAAAGTCCCTTAAAGAATTACATGAAAACACAACCATCCAAACAGGTGAAGAAATTGAACAAAACTATCCAGGATCTAAAACTAGAAGTAGAAAAAATAAAGAAATCACAAAGGGAGACAACCCTAAAGATATAAAACATAGGAAAGAGATCAGGAGTCATAGATGCAAGCATCATCAACAGAATACAAGAAATAGAAGAGAGAATATCATGTGCAGAAGATACCATAGAAAACATTGGCACAACAGTCAAAGAAAATGCAAAACACAAAGAGCTTCTAACCCCAAACATCCAGGAAATCCAGGACACAATGAGAAGACCAAGCCTAAGGATAATAGGTATAGAAGAAAGTGAAGATTCCCAACTTAAAGGGCCACTAAATATTTTTAACAAAATTAAAGAAGAAAACTTCCTAACCTAATGAAAGATAATACAACATTATGGGCATAATGTTGTATGCCCATAAACATACAAGAAGCTTACAGAACTCCAAATAAATTGGACCAAAAATTTCTCCTGTCATATAATTGTCAAAACACCAAATGCACACAACAAAGACAGAATATTAAAAGGAGCAAGAGAAACAGGTTAAGTAACATATAAAGGCAGACCTATGAGAATTACACCAGACTTCTCACCAGAGACTATAAAAGACAGCAGATCCCGGACAGATGTAATACAGACCCTAAGAAAACACAAATGCCAGCCCAGGCCACTATACGCAGCAAAACTTTCATTTATCATAGACAGAGAAACTAAGATATTCCATGACAAAATCAAATTTACATAGTAACTTTCCACAAATCCAGGCTTATAAAGAATAATAGATGGAAAATTCCAACAGAAGAAGGGTAACTACAGCCTAGAAAATGCAAGAACGTAATCTTCTTTCAACAAACCCAAAAGAAAAGAGCCACACAAACATAATTCCACCTCTAACAACAAAAATGACAAGAAGCAACAATCACTATTCCTTAATATCTCTTAACATTAATGGACTCAATTACCCCAATAAAAAGGCATAGACTACCAGACAGGAAATGTAAACAGGACCTAGCATTTTGCTGCATATAGGAAACGTACCTTAGTGACAAAGACAGACACTACCTCAGAAAAAAGGACTGGAAAACAATTTTCCAAGCAAATGGTCCCAAAAAACAAGCTGAAGTAGCCATTCTAATTTGAATAAAATTGACTTTCAACCAAAAGTTATCAAAAAAGATGAGGAAGGGCATTGCATACTCATCAAAGGAAAAATCTACCAAGAAGAACTCTCACTTCTGAACAACTACACTCCAAATGCAAAGGCACCCACATTCATAAAAGAAAGTTTACTAAAGCACAAAGAATGTATTGCATCTCACACAATAGTAGTGGGAGACTTCCACACCACTCTCTCATCGATGGACAGTTCATGGAAACAGAAACTGAACAGAGACACAGTCAAATTAACAGAAGTTATGGACCAAATGAATTTAACAGATTTCTATAGAATATTTCATCCTAAAACAAAAGAATATACATTCTTCTCAGCACCTCATGGTACCTTCTCCAAAAATGACCATATAAAAGGTCACAAAATAGGCCTCAACAGATACAAGAAGATTGAAATAATCCCATACATCTTATCAGATCACCATGGATTAAAGCTGGTTGTCAATAACAACAAAAAACAACAGAAAGCCCATATACACAAGAAAGCTGAACAACACTCTACTCAATGATAACTTGGTCAAGGAAGAAATAAAAAAAGAAATTAAAGACTTTTTAGAATTTAATGAAAATGAGGACACCTCATATCAAAACTTGGGGACACAATGAAAGCAGTGCTAAGAGGAAAACTCATAGCTCTAAGTGCCTCCAAAAAGAAACTGGAGAGAGCATACACTAGCAGCTTAACAGCACATCTGAAATCTCTAGAACAAAAAGAAGCAAATGCACTCAAGAGGAGTAGATAGCAGAAAATATTAAAACTCAGGGCTGAAATCAACAAAGTAGAAACAAAAAGAACTATACAAAGAATCAATAAATCAGGAGTTGGTTCTTTGAGAAAATCAATAAGATAGATTAACCCTTAGCCAGACTAACCAGAGGGCACAGAGACAGTATCCAAATCAACAAAATCAGAAATGAAAAGGGACAACAGAACAGATAACAACAGAAACTGAGGAAATTCAAAAATATCAATCACTACAAAAGCCTATACTCAACAAAACTGGAAAATGTGGATGAAATGGACAATTTTCTAGACATATACTAAATACAAAAGTTAAATCAGGATCAGATAAACCATCTAAACAGTCCCATAACCCCTAAAGAAGTAGAAGCAGTCATTAAAAGTCTCCCAACCAAGAAAAGCCCAGGACCAGATGGCTTTAGTGCAGAATTCTATCAGACCTTCAAAAAAGACCTAATACCAATTCTCTTCAAATTATTCCACAAAATACAAACAGAAGGAACACTACTCCAGTTCAGTTCGTTCTATGAAGCCACAGTTATGCTGAAACCAAAATTATACAAAGACCCAACAAAGAAAGAGAACTTCAGACAAATTTCCCTTATGATTATTGATGCAAAAATACTCAATAAAATTCTCACAAACCAAATCCAAGAACACATCAAAACCATCATCCACTATGATCAAATAGGCTTCATCCCAGGGGTGCAAAGTTAGTTCAATATAAAACAATCCATTAGTATAATCTACTATATAACAAAGTCAAAAAACAAAATCACATGATCATCTCATTAGATACTGAAAAAGCATTTGACAAAATACAACACCCCTTCATATTAAAAGTATTAGAGATTAGGAATTCAAGGCCCATACCTAAACATAATAAAAACAATATATAGCAAACCAACAGCCAATATCAAATTAAATGGAGAAATACTTGAAACAATCCCACTAAAATCAGGGACAAGACAAGGCTGCCACTCTCCCTATATCTATTCAATATAGTATTTGAAGTGCTAGCTAGAGCAAGAAGACAACAAAAGGAGATCAAGGGGATACAAATTGACAAAGAAGTCAAGGTATCACTATTTGCAGATGATATGATAGTATACATAAGCAACCCCAAAAATTCTACCAGAGAATTCTACAGCTGATAAACAACTTCAGCAAAGTGGCTGGATATAAAATTAACTCAAATAAATCAGTAACCTTCCTTTATAGAAATGATAAGTGTGCTGAGAAAGAAATTATAGAAACAAGACTCTTCACAATAGTCACAAATAATATAAAATATCTTGGGGCAACTCTAACCAAACAAGTGAAAGTTCTGTATGAGAAGAACTTCAAGTCTCTCAAGAAAGAAATCAAAGAAGACCTCAGATGATGGAGAGATCTCCCATGCTCATGAATTGGTAGAATTAACATACTAAAAACAGACACCTACCAAAAGCAATGTACAGATTCAATGCAACCTCTATCAAAACTCCAACACAATTCTTCAAAGATATGGAAAGAGCAATTCTCAAATTCTCAAATTCATCTGGAAAAACAAAACAAAAAAATCCAGAATAGCAAAAATAATTCTTAACAATAAAAGAACATCTGAGGGAATCACTATCCCTGACCTCAAGCTATACTACAGGGCAATAGCGATAAAATCAGCATGGTATTGATATCAATGGAATAGAATTGAAGACCCAGAAATAAAAATCACACACTTATGGACACTTGGTCTTTGACAAAGAAGCCAAAAATATAAAATGGACAAAAGAAAGCATCTTCAATAAATGGTGCTGGTCTAACTTGCAGTTGGTATGTAGAAAAATGAAAATAGATCCATATTTGTCACCTTGCTCAAAGCTCAAGTCCAAGTGGATCAAGGACCTCACCTAAACAGAGAATTCATGACAGAGGAATCCTGAATGGCCAAGAAGCACTTAAAGAAATGTTCAAAGTCCTTAGTGATCAGGGAAATGCAAATTAAAACGACCCTGAGATTCTGCCTTACACCAATCAAAATGGCTAAGATCAAAAACTCAGGTGATAGCATATGCTGGCAAGGATGTTGAGAAAGGAACACTCCTCAATTGCTAGTGGGATTGCAAACTGGTACAACCACTCTGGAAATTAATCTGGAGGCTCCTCAGAAAATTGGAAATAGATCTACCTGGTGATCCAGCTATACCACGCTTGGGCATATATCCAAAAGATGCTCCACCATGCCACAGGGGCATGCATTCCACTATTTCATAGTGGCCTTATTTGTGATGACCAGAAGCTGGAAACAACCCAGATGTCCCATAACATAAGAATGGATATAGAAAATGTGGTTCATTTGCACAATGGAATACTACTCAGCTGAGTACAATAAGTACAGAATACCCAGGATACAATCCACAGAACTCAAGAAGGTTAACAAGCCAAAGGACCCAAGTGAGGATACCTCAACTCCACTTGAGAGGGAGAAGAAAGCAGTCATGGAGTGGGCAGAGGGAGGGAAGGATCTGGGTGATAGAGGGGAAGGGGAGGAAGGGGAACATAATCAGGAATTGGGAGAGGACAGAACTGAAGCCTGAGGGCCAGCAGAAAGAATGGAAACAAGCGACTTCGGGAAGTAGGAGTTGGGGAGACCCTCTAGATTATACCAGAGACCTGGAAGGTAAGAGACTCTAAGGGCTCATTTGGATTGACCTTGGATGAAGTGCTCTACAGTGGGGAGGGGTAACTTTGTAGAGTTCACCTCCAGGGGAGGGACAGAACATCAAGTGAAGGGATGGGGTTGCCATCCCACAGTCAAAAGCTCTGACCCAGAATTGTTCCTGTGTGAAGGAACTGCAGGGACAAAACGAGAAGAAGCCTGAGGGAAAGGGGTACAGACGACGAGGCCCAACTAACTGCAGCTCAAGGGGAAGGCACGGGCCCTGGACCCTGACATGTTACTGATGCTGTGGTGTGCTTGTAGACAGGAGCTACAATGGCGTCCTCTGTGATGATGCCCAACAAGTAGTGAGAGTCAGATGCAAATACACCAAACCAGTGGACAAGAAGCTGGGGACCTCTGTGGTTGAATTGGGCCGAAAGTGGAAGAAACTGTGGAAGAGGGTGGCCCCATGGAAAACCAGCAGTCTCAACTGACGTTGAGTTCTCTCAACACTAAGCCACTAACCAGGCAGTGTAACAGCGATATGAGGCCCTCGACACATATACAGCAGAGGACTGCCTGGTATGCCTCAGTGAGAGAAGATGCACCTGACCCTGAGAGGGAGTCCTATTAGGGTGGAGTGGTGGAGTGGGACATCCTCTTGAGATGGGGGCAAAAGGGGGGAAGGGTAGTGAAGGAGATATGAGATGGGGAGCAGTTGAGGAGTAGATCAGGAAGATGAAGTCTGGACTATAAAAAAGGATAAAGAATAAAAATAAAAATTTTAAAAAGAAAATGGAATCCCCATTTTGCAACAAGATCAAAAGAGCTTTCTGGACATTGAGAACCTCAGCAGTAGGGCTCAACAACTTTCTTAAAGTTTATTCATTTGTAGTCAGCTTAGTGCTTGTTTATTGAGATTCATTTCAATCATCATTGATCCATATCCACACACTAAGGGTGTGCCACTAAGTGATAGAAATCTTCAGAGCTGTTCGGTCAGGAAGCGCACACATTTAACTCTACCTACAACTTTTAGAACTAGATACAAGTCTCAGAGATGGATTGTTTTGCCTGTTATGTTAAAAAGCTCAGTGTTCATACCCCAGAACTGAAACAAAACAAAACAAAATGAAACAAAAGTGTTTCTCTGTCTCGGTACCAGTAATTCATACTGAACAAATGTGCCCAACTGTGTGATTACTTTTTTCAAAAAGGATGTTTAGAAAAATACTACATTTTACCTTCTAACAACAGCTCTAAAATTACATAAACAATTTTCAAACAGATGATATGGAAACTTAAGTATTAAACAAAGGAGAAGCACACATTGTAATGCCCTTGACACACATGACTTGAGTTGCTGCCAGCATGGTTGAATTTTGCTTATTTCAGTCACTCAGTGATTAAGTTGTATACTCAGAAATGTCACATGCCACTCCAGAATACATTTTTGCTCTATGGTATTCAAAAAATTTATGATAGAAAGATGAAATTCTCTATCCAAATGTGAATATTATAAAACATAGTAGTTCTTGGTAGACTATATGTAGCTTTTTTCTCTCATTAGGATTGAAAGTAAAGTGACAACTACATTTTTGTAATAGTGTAACAGTTCATGATTCCATGAAGAATGATACCCTGGACTTAGTGTGTTTTATTCTGTTGAGTGTGTTTTTCTGCAGATGTCCAGCATGCTGGGGTCTCCCATTACCAGGATAGAGACACAACCAAGCAAGCTCACAGGCCTGATTTAAAGCACGTTAGGTAATCCCAGTGTAGGGGAACTCTTTGTTAATCTGTTGGGTCCATCTTTACAGACATTTCATTTCTAGCGTGTGGGGGCTGGAAACTTATTGAGGAGGTCTGGAAACTATTGCTGAGGAAGACTGGAAACTGCTACTGACTCATTGTCCTTGCCTCAGGCCAGGTGGTGGTGGGGCAGCTTCTGAGGCCTGGACTTGCCTGGAATTGTCCCTTCTTAGAAACAGAGATTTAGGCTTAGTCTCTTTAACTGCCCATTTGAACACTATCATGAAATCAGCCCAGCCCTCTCACTAGTCACCACAACAGATCAAAGCAGCATTCACTCCACATTGAAAGCCTTTGTGTGGGGAGAGACCTGGGTATGCTTGAGTTTCAGCACCCACCAGTGCTTTCAGCTCTACTGTATGCATTGTGAAGCCACTGAGGCACTGGCACTTATGCCTGTTGAAACCATAATGAAGTATCCTACTGGTTCCTCTTCCATGGTTACTTTTACTGCCAAGCATTGTGCTTCCTTTGCATCCCTGAACAGGTGACAGATGTGTAACACAAACCTGGGAAATAAGACAATCAAAATAAAGACATTGAAAAGATTGATGGCAATAAATCTGAGCCTGAGGCTACATAAAATAGCTCAAAGTTCACAGCAAAGAGGAAAAACAAAATTCTTGTCAAAAATGTATTACCCAGGAGATATGCAAAGCCTGAGGAGTCATGGAGGAGGATACTGAGGCTAGGAATAGAGCGGTGACTGGATTCAAATTGTTGACTTGGTGACATGAATAAGTCTCTTAAGATCAAAACTGTTGGGCTCCAGTAGTAGATAACTACTAAAAACCTTTAGTTTTTAAAGATTAATTTAAGCATTAATGTAGGCACAGAATCCACACTATTCCCTCCACAGCTATGCTGGGGACAGCATACAATGACAGGGACTGCCTGCAGTAGGCCAGGATGGAGACATCTCAGAAACCTGCGGCAGCTCCTTGTAAAGAGGATGGTGTCTGGGACCATGAGAAGCAGGAGACACATCCCTCCAGGGGACCCACCATCTGAAATAAGGGACTGCCTGCAGTAGACCAGGATAGAGGCAACTCAGTTGGCCACAGAAGCTCTTTATAAAAAACAGTTGTTCCATTACTCATAACCTTAGCCCTGGACAATGGCTATATAGATTTCATTTGTGTGTGACTATTTTTCAGTTGGCCTTGGTGTGAATAATTATTCTATTATATCTGACTTTATAACTTCTTTCTCCTTCTGCTCTGGTGAATTCTGTGAAACTAGATGCTCCTTTATGTAATGATTCTTAAACAATTAAAAATTGAGGCATTGTGCATAGCACAGCACAGTCCCAATGGCCCAGGTACATGCTGTGTGTTCTCATCTTGGAAACAATGCAGTAACTGCACAATGGTAGTTCCAGATTAATACTTAACTTGCAAAGACAATTTGAAGAAATTATTAGAAAATGAAATAGAGCCAACACTGGGACCCTGAGAAAGGGAAAAAAACCTATTGAAGTTATGAGAAGTTTTGCACAACATTTAAGAGTGGTTCCTGGATAAGCAAGTATAGAATATGTAAACTCTTATACTAGTAAAACTACGTGAAAACACTGAGACTCTTAGCAGAGTTATGGTGTGCAATGCACAGAAGTAGAAAGCTAGTGGAACTACTGAGTTAAGGGTTAATTTGATTCTTTCTGACCACTACCTGGCAGCTTTGCCCATGTCATTTATCATTAGAGCTTCACAGGAAAATGCAAGTAGCTGAACTCAGAGCTCTAAGCTCTGAAGTATAAGTTAGAAGTTAAAGTTTAAATAATGATAAGGTCACAATAACTATTATTTTGGCTACAGGCCTGGGAATTCTCTGTTTAACTCTGTTCCCCATTTTTTAAATAGGGTTATTTGATTACTCTGGAGTTTAACTTCTTGAGTTCTTTGTATATATTGGATATTAGCCCTCTATCGGATGGAAGATTAGTAAAATCTTTTCCCAATCTGTTGGTTGCCATTTTGTCCTATTGACAGTGTCCTTTGCCTTACAGAAGCTTTGCAATTTTATGAGGTACCATCTGTCTATTGTTGATCTTAGAACATAAGCCATTGGTGTAATGTTCAGAAAATTTCCCCTGTGCCCATGTATTCAAGGCTCTTTACCACTTTCTCTTCTATTAGTTTCAGTGTATCTGGTTTTAAGTGGAGGTCCTTGATCCACTTGGACTTTGAGCTTTGTACAAGGAGATAAGAATGGATCAATTTGCATTCTTCTACATGTTGTCCTTCAGTTGAACCAGCACCATTTGTTGAAAATGCTGTCTTTTTCCCCCTGGGTGGTTTTAGCTCCTTTGTCAAAGATCAAGTGACCATAGGTATGTAGGTTCATTTCTGGGTCTTCAGTTCAATTCCACTGATCTACCTGCCTGTCTCTGTACCAATACCATACAATTTTTATCATTATTGCTCTTTTATACAGTTTGAGGTCAGGGGATGGTTATTCCCCCAGATGTTCTTTTCTTTTCTTTCTTTCTTTCTTTTTTTTTTTTTTTTTTTTTTTTTTTTTTTTTTTTTGGTTTTTCGAGACAGGGTTTCTCTGTATAGCCCTGGCTGTCCTGGAACTCACTTGGTAGACCAGGCTGGCCTCGAACTCAGAAATCCACTGCCTTTGCCTCCCAAGTGCTGGGATTAAAGGCATGCGCCACCACCGCCCGGCTCAGATGTTCTTTTCTTGTTGAGAATAGTTTGACTATGTTTGGGACAACCATTGTAGCCATGGACTTTCAACAACTGCCGATGCTTGCACTGGGTTTGCAGAAGGATAGGACCAACAACAGCCGCGAAAGGGTCTAGGATAGCCCACGGGGCCTCATTGCAAAACCTAGAAAGAGGCAAGTAGGGGAGAGAGAAATTTGATGGGGCAAGAGGGATATAAAATAAATAGGGTAACCAGAAAGTATTAATATGCATGTACCAAGTTGTCCAAGGACTAACATAATAATATAAAAGAAATGCCTGTACTTAGAATGTAACTTTCTAAGGTGAAAGTGTGTTAATCTGCTTATAGTAGGCATTTCATTAGGTATAAATTATTAAAGCATCGCTTAACTGCATACAATAGATAGAACTAAATAGAAAAATGTCCAACAATATTTGTATTTATTAAACCAAGCTGCAGGTGTTTTTAAAACTCT
Source organism: Mastomys natalensis (assembly GCA_021653895.1). Lineage (NCBI taxonomy): Eukaryota > Metazoa > Chordata > Mammalia > Rodentia > Muridae > Mastomys > Mastomys natalensis. The sequence continues at coordinate 775,813 of JAJTUV010000890.1, forward strand.
CCAAGGGAAATTACCAGTATCCGTTCTGTTTGTCTGTTCGTCTACTCATAGGCTGGAAGTATTTGGATCTCAGGAATCACTCTGAACAACAGGAACTTGCGATCCAATGTAGTGACAAGTTATGAGCACATCCTTACCAAGTCATCAAGATGGACTGCCCTTTCTGTTGACCACACTGAACAAGGGATTATTCTAACGACCCTGGAAGTTCTGGTGCTTCCGCTCCTTTGTTCGTCCTTTTCCGAATTCCAACAATGCATCCTGGGAGAGAGACTCCAAATGGCAGTTCCTCTGCAGGCTCCCTCTAGTGGTAACAACAAATATCACACAAACGTTAAATTGCCAATGCCAGAATGTGCGCAGAGTAGTGGAGTGTCAGGAGCACTCGAGGGCTTGGGTTTAGGTTATACTCTTCCCAACAGTTAAACTTTTGATGTTTATATTTATGGGAACTCTGAAAATTAACCTGTAATTATACAATTTATAGTAATACAAACTGTTACCTAGAGACTTCCTTAAACAAAGATAAAATTGATTAAATCAACTATGTAAGAATATTAAGGTAGGAATGGGCATATGTAATGAAAAATGGAGGAAGACAAACTGTCCTGGACTAGCATTTTTAGAGGAAGCTCATTTATCAACATAGGTTCCAGAATTACACTGTCCAGTTTCTTTTCGCAGTCTACAAGTATCATGAGCTGGGTTCTCTGCAACTGTGCCTTTGTGGGAGGTCCAAGACTCTCTTGCTGTGGCTCCCTCCGTTTACATGTTCCGCTTCAATGACGCGCTGTCGATGCGTTCTAACTCTCCTCGGTAGAGCTGCTTAATCACTTCCAGCTCTTTTTTAACCAAGCATTCCTGGGTATTCACTTCAGCAATGGCAGATTCAATACTTTTCATTTCAAGCTCATCTGAGTTAGGAATGAGACACTTGGAGTCTTGGGAGTGCACACCAAGTTTTCTGCAGTGCTGCTTCTCCTGAGACAAGTGGAAAATGATGTGTTATTTAAAATCTGAATCAAATGACCCCGTGCTGTGTTGAATACACATTTTCCATCAGTAACTCAGAGAAACTATTTAAATGTGTGAAAAAATAATTCTGTAGTTTTGAATATTTGAAATCAGTAGCAACTCCTATAGTGTTTATATTCATAGGGACTGGAGAGATGGCTCAGTGGTTAAGAGCACTTTCTGCTGCCTAGAGGACCATTTGGTTCCCAGTACTTGGTCAGGGAGCTCATAATTCCTGTAAGTCTGATTCCAGAGGACACAAGCCCTATTCTGGCCTCAGTAGGTGCCACCCCTCACTTGCATGTCAAGTGCTGTGGTTAAGGAAGCAGGTTCTGGCACATGCTAGGAAGCTCTCTCCCCCTCACCACGACCTCACCTCTGATTTACACTTGTGTTAGCAGTCATGTAATATGACAATACAGACATCTTATAAAAGGTGTTTGAAAATTTTAATAGTAAACAGTGTAACTGAAGACTGAGGTACAAAAGTGATAGTGCCTAGGCCTAGAAAAACCAGAGGTGAGGAGGGTTTCAGAGGCCAGTGGGAAATGATCATGAAGTCTGGCAGAGCAGGGGCTCAACTGAGGGCAGCCAGGACTGGGAGCAATGTGAGAAGTGAGAACCGAGGACAGATGAAGCATAAAGGAGCCAGCATATGCTGGCAGGAGCACACACTGGCTCTAAACACTTACTTCCCGTCTATAACCACCACACAAGTAACTATCACCACAGCATTCTAAAATAAACATCTTCTGAGATGGCATCAAATCCAGGTTGCTGCTGAAAACATGTGGTGTGGACCAGCCTTGACTATGACTACGTGCTAAGACTTTAGAAACATGTAAACTGGTACTGTAGTTCCCATAAACTTTTGTAACCATAAAGTTACAAAAGCCTTAGAGGCATTGCTTGGGTACAATGTCCCAGACATTCCAAGATAAGAAGCTTTATCTCAGAGAGATTTGCAAAAGTGGATTCTTATAGTGTCATAAATCCCAATAAAATCCAGAGACTAATAAAGTCTCATAAGAGAAATGAAGAAACAACAAAACATTGCTCATTCACTTGGATTAATCAAACCAAAACAGTTTCAAATAAATGTGTGTGACAGGTTAGGAGAATGTAGTGTCTGGGTCATGACAGCTTGTCATCTGAGCTTTGAAGTCTCCACACAGAGAGAAATGGTTTCAAAGGGCAGTACTCTAGTAACCACATCTGGAGGACCTCTGACCTAATAATGCTGATAAGAACTGGTGTTTCAAGTTAGCACGAAGTCTGACAACTGAACAGTGGCAGGTACTGACATTTTTGAGTGGGCAATGTAAGCAGTTGCAGACAGAGCAGAGTAGGCTGGCTTTGCACAGGCCATCCCTTCATGGTCATTCCATAGAGAAGGGTGACAGAGTCTGATAAAGGGATTAATGTGACTTCCAACATTAAGTGAGAAAACTATCTCAGAATGCTTCCCTGGGACACCACCCCACCCTGTGAGGTCACTAAGCTACAGAGTTAGACCAGTAGTTAGGTGTTCCAGTGTGGGGTGGGGGAAGGGTTCCAACTGCCACCTCAAGTGACATTCCAGCCCAGGTGTTCCAGTACAGGAGTTCCAGCTGTCTCCCCAGCCAAAGTGGTAGCCCAGGTAGCAGCAACATCCACAGTAACTAGAGATCACCCAGCACCCTAGGCATCAAGCTGTCCCAACCTCAGCTGAGAGGCATAAGAGACAATGTTCTCCAAAAGTTTCCCCAAACCACGATTCAGAAAGGAAATAAATCTCTGAAGCCACTAAATTGGGTGATCTAAAAGGAAAAGGGGGAATGATTGGTTTGCAAAAGCTCAGTAAGAGAGCCACTTTCACAACAGAGTTGGTGTTCCTTAAAGAATATCCTGGGACATGGGGGGGCCGACTGACTGACCCATGGCAACGCGAGGAAGCCACAGAACACTAAGCTACTGGAAGGTTACACTAGGACCTTCTACTTAAATTCTTAGTGATGCCAATGTGTCCAGAATTCCATCAAAATGGGGAATATGGAAAGGGAGAAGGTGAATAGTTTAATTAGCACGTACTAACAGTTACTAGTTTCGTAATTATGGCAGTTACATTTCATGGCCATGTTGCTAGACCAATTTAATTTCCTACTTGCAATCTGAGCACGTCGTTGTGTATGCTTACATCTATCATAAGCAGTTTTAAGATGGTAAATGATTCCTGTATTTCCTGATGTCATGCATGTAAACTATAGTTCAGTTTCATGGGTTATTGGAATTGTCAGACATTTATTTTTCCCTAGGTTAAGTGATTTTGATCCCACAACTTGATCACCTCAAGCCTTAGCATGGCAACTGGAACACCCCTTTCAGCTTGATTGATTTTGAAACCTCAGAAAACTATGTCCTCCGCCTTCATGCCCTGCCTTTCCTGTGGGGGCATGTTAAAGAGCTTCTTCATTCTGCAAAACAGCAAAGGAAGAGGGGTTTTTGTTGTTGGTGGTGGGCTTTTTAAAATATTAACTACCTATCATATGTAGGAAACATCTGTAAATCACAATCCTGTCTCAAAGAAACTTTATTTGAAACGCTAGGATTACATTATAATGCGTTAGACAACTGATGTCTAAGGGTTACTATTGATGTGATGAAACTATGAACAAAAGCAACTCTGAAGGAAAGGGTTTATTTTGCATGGTATCTTGAACACAGTCCACCAGGGAAGCGAGACAGGAACTCAACAGGGCAGGAATCTGGAGGCAGAAGCTGATGCAGAAACCATAAACAGGTTTTCTTGCTGGCTTGCTCCTCCTGGCTTGCTCCTCCTGCTTTCTTATAGAACCCAGGACTACCACCGTGGATTACTTGGCTTGTGTCAATTGATTAAGGCTGGCCAGAAGAATTGATATGCATGACAGACAAATGGTTAATACTATAACTATATATGGAATTCTACAATGATAAGTATCAATTTCAGTATGTTAAACATATACTTTAACTTAATATTAAATATTAGCTATAATCTAGAAGTCAGTGGCCAAGGCAAAGAAGATAAGAATAGCTCTATATAATGTTTTCAAAATATGCCTTGGTAACAATAGAATACATTCTATAAACAGAAGACAGTACACAGGAGAATACATCAGGGAGATTAGAAGCTGGGTTTATAAGCCACATTCTAAGCACAGTGCCAGCACAAAACACAGGCATCAGAACATTCATAGCTGAAAACAAATGGAAAAAGTCTGAAATCTTTATAGTGGGAAAGTAAGACAAAAAAAAAAAAAAAAAAAAAAAAAGGTTTGGGAGGAAGGAATTCCACAGACAAAGAGTAAGTGAAGAATCGTTTTAAAAAATTCATTACTTACACAATATTGACTAAACACATGAAATAGAAACCATGCACAGGAAGTTAAGAGGAAGGAGAATATTGATTACATTCAGCAAATAAACTCAAGTGAATAAATATAACAGCAGCCATGTGGGAGTCTGTAAAGTCCATGTCAGATCCAGTCTGTTTCTCTGTCTGTCTCTACTTCCCTCTCTCCCTCCCTCTTTCCCTTTCTTCTTCTCTCTGCCTGCAGATCAACATATAGCTCTTAACTAATGCTTCAGCAACATGATAATAATGGACTAGGCCTCTAAAACAATAAAGAAGCCCAATGAAATGCTTCCCTTTATAAGTGATGCCTTGGTCATGGTGTCTCCTCACAGCAATAGAACAGCAACTAAGACAGAACTAACACAGAAATTTCAAAGAAATACAAATGGCTAAGAACTATATCTAACATGTTAAGTATCCTTAGCTATTAGAGAAATACACGTAAAAACTACTGCAAGATTTCATCTTACTCAAGTCAGAATGGCTAACATTTTTTTAAAAGTAAAAAAGGTAATAAAGTCTGCAGTGGATTTGACGAAGGAGTCACTCCTTCACTGCTGGTGAGAGTGCAAACTTGTACACCACTAATGAAATCAAGATGGATATTAGATCCAAAACATTAGAAATAGAACTACCTTATGACCTAGCTATACATAGACTCCAATGAATCTATATCCTAGAACAGAGACACATGACCATCCACGTGCATTCTGCTCTAGACATAATAGCTAGGATATGGGAAGGGCCTGGATACCCAGCAGGTGGTCACTTGGATAATAAAAATGTGCTACCTATACATGATGGAATTTGATTCCACTATAAAGAAAAACGAACATTTAGGAAAATGGATGGGATTGGAAATAATAATTCTGAATGAAGTGACCCAGACCCAGAAAGCTCTGTGTTGCATGTTCCATGCACTCATACCTGGATGCTCTGACTCTGTAGATAACGTGTGTTTAGATTGGAGTTCCCACAGAAGGAAGAAACTCGTTGAGGGTTTTAAGTATAGGCATCTCAGCGAAAGGATGTGAAACAGAGGCAAGATGGAGCAGAGAAGAGCAATGATGGACTAGGAAGGGTTAAATGGAGTGGAGGATGTGAGGGATGATACTCTGTAGACTCTTGAAAATGACAAAAGAAAACCTACATAGAGGCTTCATAAAATATATGCAAATACCATATAAAGGCATTTTCATAGAGTTACACTATAATATAGAACACTCCCTCTTCCACATACCCCAGGCTATCTAATAAAACCCAATGCCAGGTGAAGGTTATCCCTTTCTTAAGTGTTCATCAGTGGACTGCCATAGTCTTTCCACAAACACTTCACATTGTTGCCGCTGTCCTTAGTTACCCTTCAGACTTTGATAATAAGACCTGCTGCTGAAGATTCCGTTTACTTGTTTCATAGAACATGGAGAAATCAAGCTGCTCCCAATTTGTCTGCAAACTTCTCACCTATCAGCGGTCATTCATGGTGCTTGAAGTATGTTTGCTACCAGAAGCAATCAGCAGTCTTACTGGGCTGTGACTCCCAAGACTACAATAACGACTGGTCTGGGATAAATGCCCACTGGTAAAGCAGCACCGTGAATGTTGTGGGAGGAAACAGGCCCTTTCTGATTGGATTTAAATCCTACACTGCAAAACTAAACTCATCCCTGGTACTATTAACTGGGCCCAAATCTATGGCTGGCTAGGCCACAGGCCCTAGGAGAAAACTAAGTAATACTAATATGATAACTGGGCATAGTTCTACAATTCATGCTCTTAGCTTCACACCCACAGATTAACACATCTCTCAGCCCTCATCAGAGAAGTTTCTTTTGCAGTAGATGGTGATTCACACAGTGACTTACACTGGCCAAGATGCAGAGAATAAAGACTGGGAGCGCTCAGCTACAACTGGGACCTATGTCATCACACTATCCCTTTCCTAAGGCTTGGGGACCATTGTCCAAGCAGGGAAAGAAGATGGCAAGAGCAGTAAGTAGTGAACATCTGTGTGAAGCAAAACTATTTTCTGGATACTATAGGACTGCTGCACACATGAACTCAAAGCAGCCTTACTACGTGCACAAGACCTGCACAAGATCAAACCAGTAGGAATCCCAGCAAGAGCGGGAGAAGTAGCTGCCTAGTTAGTGTTTCAATTGCTGTGCTGAAACACCATGACCAAAAGCGAGTTGGGGAGGAAAGGGTTGTTTTGGGCTTACACTTCCCTGAAGTAGTCCATCACTGAAGGAAGTCAGGACAGGAACTCAAACAGAGCAGAAACTGGAGGCAGGAGCTGATGTAAAGGCCATGGAAGGGTGCTGCTTACGACTTTGGTCAGCCTGCTTTTTTTATACAGCCCTGGACCAACATCCCAGGGTAGCCCTCCCCCATCAACCATGAAGAAAATGTCCTACAAGCTTGCCTACATCCTGATCTTATGGAGGCATTTTCTTAATTGAGGTTTCTTCCTCTTAGATGACTTTAGCTTGTGTCAAGTTGACATAAAACTATCCAGCACAGGAGCTCAGAAACTGCTACCCTGAGATAAGGAGCTATTGGCAATTAATTGGTGGCGTTGGGGGGGGGAGTTGGTGGTAGAAATCTTTAGGGAGGTGGTCCTTGGAGGACTAGCCATACTCCAATAGATGGTCCTGTATCCATTCCCACATTCCCATACAGGCAGAAACAAGAGACTTGATGCATTTTTTTTTAAAGCACATAAAGTTTGGAAGAAAGTGGTGTAGAAGACACAGATGAGAAACTGGAGGAGAAGGTAGAGAGGTGAGTTTGATCAAAATACATAATTTATACATATGAAATTCTGAAACAGTGAAAAATTAATAAAATAATAACAATCACTTTGTGTGATATAACTGTAGCATACGTTTCTCTTTTTTATACTAGCTATCAATAATGAAAATTCATGTGAAGCAAACCTGGCCCACTTTTCTTTTAAATCAAGTTATTATTAGGATAAGATCAAAGAAATGGGTGATAAAATCTGTGGAAATGAAAGTTCAAGGCAGATGAAGAAGAGTGCAGTTGGTATTATTCTTAGTGTTTTTTTTTAATGATTAAAGAATAAATGTAATATTTTGACAACCAAAAGCATCCAGGATGCAATTTGAGTGTCTAAAGTTCATATTACAATACTGAACTTTCAGAGTGGTTTGTATTCAGGGTTTCATGCAATTATAGTCAAACCAAATAATGGTTGAATAAAGTCTTACTCGGCTAGCTCTTTTTGTAGCTCTTTAGTCCTCCTGGTTTCTCGATGCAAACCACAGAGTAGAGAACGTACTGAGCTGATCAGTCCAAGATGAACTTTCTCCTTATCATGAGACTTCGGAAAGAAGTTAGTAGAAGGTTATTTTTTGAGTAAAATGATTTGTACATCTTTCTTACAATACTTCAGGACTCCTGTACCCCACTCATGCCTGTTTTGTAACAAAGGCTCATCTCTGTCCATCTATTATAAGCAGTAATGCAAATGACGAGCAATACTTATTGAAGATGAGAGCTCAAGGGTAATGTTTTCTTAATTATAAATTTTCTCTTTTCCTTATGTGCATTACTGTGACCTTCTCCTACCAAAGCATAAGTCAACTAAATAACTCAAGAGTTCACCCAAATTAAGCACCTAGTGATTCAGAAAATTAAATCCCAAAGGAAGTGTGATTTCGCAACTCACCCAGCTCCTAGTATTTTCCATGAATTCACAGCTGGCTTCTGGGCATTGGGAGGGCTGGAGCACATTTCCTTGTGGCTCCATGGTGCTACTTGTTAGATACGGCACTTGAGGGCACTCAGGGTGGGGCCCTACAAGAGCCACCATTGAAGAGGTCTTCCACCGCATTTCCCCCTCATGATTTGAACATGACTGCTCTGGACACTTGCAAGTGCTGAACAGATGGAAAAAATGTTACCATGGAGTATGTCTCATGCTCCCCTAAATGACTGCAGGGTTCCTACATGACCTGCATCTCAGAGAATGGCAGCATCAGAGTAAAATGGTGCATTAACTCTGAAGCTGACAGGACACAGACTGCACACAGTTATAGACTTAGAATCAGTGTCGAGACACACAGTGAAGTGTGGAAGTATATTTCCATAATCCTAGCACTTAGGAAGCTGAGGCAGGAGGATTATGACTTTAAGGCCAGACTGTGAGTTCCAGCCTAGGCTCATCTACAGAGTGAACCTTGTCTCAAAAGACAACAATGAAAACTTTGAACCAACTAGTGAATCGAACAGTATAGAACAGATTAACGATATGTGGCTTAGCAGGTAAAACTATGGCCTATGGAAGGAACCAACTTTGATTTTTTAATGCACCTCTAAAGATTTACATTTTAAAGGGTAACTGTAAGATAAAGGCATACTTGATAATTATAATAATTCCATTGCATATGAACATATTCAAATATGCCATATTACTAAATGCATACCATCAGTAAAGGGTTAAGAATACCTGAGCCAGAAGTGGTAGTGCAGGCCTTTTATCCCAACACTTGGAAGGCAGAGGCAGGAGGATCTCTGTGAGTTGTAGGCCAGCTGGGTCTTTCTTGATCAAAGCACTTAAAGCAGAAAGCCCATTCTAAATGTAGGTGGAACCTTCTGGTGCAGCCCAGACTGTAGGACACGGAAGACAAAAACTTCTCTTTTTGCCTATTTCCCCTCACTCTTGCAGGCAATTCATCTAATATGTTGCAGCAATATTAGAATCTTCTTCACCAGTATTAGAACCAATTTCTTCAGGCTTTCTACACAAACTAAAGACCAGTAGCTTTCCAGGAATCCTCAAGTGTCAAACTCAGACTGCTAAGACATCCAGTTTCATGGACTGAGCAGATACTGGATTCTTAGCCTTCCAATATGAGACCACCATTATTAAACTATGCAGACTACAGTTTGTAGGACGATCTAATAAATCTCGTGTGCGTGTGTGCGCATGTGTGTATGTGTGTGTGTGTACACATGCCGTTTGTGTGCAATATGTGATGGTACATGCACGTGCATATATATTCACACAGTTTTGTTCCTTTAGAGAACGCTGACTTATGCTTGTATTATGCTTGTATTCAGCAAAACACTTAAGTGATTAAAAGAAAAAAAATATCCTGAAGACTTCCAGGTAAGATGGAAGACAAGAAGCTACACTGGAACAATTGTCTGATAATGATTTTGGAAAACACAGTGAAAGGGAGTTTCCTATCACCCCATAAGTTACTTTTCCAGCTTGGCAACTGACTTGGTCAGCCCCCAACAAACCCTTCTACCCCTAAGCCCTAAGGTTTCCCTCCCATTGGACTGCACTTGCTACTACAACTGTGACCAATGAGTCCAGATTCCTACCAGGAAACCTGAACAGATGTGCGAGTAGGAATTCCCCAGGAGAACTCCCTGCAGTTGCTGTCAGGGCCACCATCAGCACCCCAGAAAGGTTAGAATAAGCTCTACACAGTGCTTTGAGTACCATATACGGCTCCCCCCGACCCCCAGGCCTGTGGGCATGCAGCATTGGTGGCTGAGTGGAGTCTGCGTCAGCTATCCACAGTCCACAGGGCAATCAAGAAAATTCCACATACAAGAAGAACTGGAATCCCACAAGAAAACAGGACTGGGTAAAGTCAGCATCAGATAAAGCCCAGTCTAGGACCTGACAGATGCAGCAGCAGGTCCACCAAGGAGAGGAAAACTATATTCAAGCTTCTGCTCCCCTTTTCTCATGTCTCCACCAGCTCTTCTCCCTCCCCTACAGCCACTTCTTACCAGGATGGTACAGTAGATTGTAGCAAGCAAACATTGTCCTCTCCTGTTCATACCTCCCCATCTCTAAGCATGCATATGCTCATGTGTGTTCTTTTTCATTTTTCCTTCTTTTCTCTTTTTCCATACCTTTTCTTCTTACTATTACATCTCCCAAAGCTTAGAGGCTGACCTGGTTTATATGTCATTATTATACTATTTTCAATTTTAATTTATTACACTTTAACTTTATTACTGCATCATATTATATAGAGAGGGTATACATCCTTACCCTCTCAGTGTAGTCTACGGTTAACTACATATTCAGCCCATTTCCCCTTTGCCTTGATTACTCTCAGTCCTTGTGCATCCTCTCCTCTACTTCCCAGCTAACGTGGCACGAGACCAGTCTCTACTGTCACTGTGATTGCCCACCTTCTCTTTCTTCTTCCTTTTAATTAATCTAACATGTTGACATACACTGGCCTACCTGTGTCCCTTGACTCCCTAAACCAATCAAGACATAACAAGTATCTGTTTCTGTAGTCTTCTGCAGAGGTGGCTAACTACCGGATAGTGACTGTGGCTGCAGAGAATACTCAACCATCAATCTAATAAACAAACACAACTTAGATTCTACTGAACAGTGCAAACAAATCCACTGAAAGAGGAGAGGCAGCCTGAATTAAAAGAATAACAAAAAAGAAAGAAAGGAACAAAGGAAGGAAGAGAAGAGAAAAGAAAAAAAAAAAGAAATCTTTACTAGTGCTCTAACCCCAAATGGACAGATCCAGGGCAAAACCACAAATAGCATGAAAAACCAAGATGATTGATTTCTTCCAAAAATTACCAGTCTTGGGCTGCAAAGATGGCTCAGAGAGCACATTTTGCATATGTAAATCAATAAAATTCAATTTACCACATAAATATATCCAAGGACAGAAACTACATGATCATCTTATTAAAGTTCTGTCACAAAATCTATCACCTCTTTATGATAAAAACCCTTGAGAGGTTATGAATGGAGAAAACATATGCAAAAAATAAATAAATAAAGGCTAAGCGTGGCAAACCAGGAGCCACAGTCCTAGTGAGTGGAAAAAGCATGAAGCAGCCCACCAAGATCAGAATAAGAGACAAGGCTGTGAGTGTCTGCTTTTGTCTCTCCTGTTCGATAGCGCTTGAAATCTTAGCTGCAGCAACAGGACGCGAGAAGGAAATAAGAGGGACACGTACAGGAAAGGAAGCTGTCAAGGTATTGCTGTTTGCAGATGACATGATTCTACACATGACAGACCCTGAAGAATCCCCCAGGAAACTTCTCAAGCTAATGAACACTTTCAGCAATGTAGCATGTTATAAAATTAACATCAGTAGTTAGTTGTCCCACACACTGAAGCCAAAAAGACTGAGAAAGAAATCACAAAAAGAATCCCATTCACACTAGCGCTGAGAAATCAAGTTGGTACTGACCAGGAAGCGCCCTCCCCCTGGATAGCTTTCATAATACCTACACAGGTTGATGGAGAAGAAAGTCCATCAACTGCCTTACCCAGCTCTGAATCCTGCAAGCTACAGTAATGACCAGCATGGAGGGTAACCAACCACTTTCTGATTGGATATAGTTATACTTCACAAGAGAAAACACATATGAAGTATTAGGAATCTGGTCAAGAACCAATGGTTGGAGAGCTTATAGGTCCCAAGGGGTAAAACTCCTACTATTATTTTGCTAAATGAACATGATATCAAATTGCCCTCTAAATTAGTAAAGATTAGTGCAACTCTGAGACCTCACTGAAGAAATTTCTATGTTCAGTAGATAGTGGTTAATGTAGAAATTCACAACTGGCCAAAGTAGTAGAAACGACAAGTCAATGGAGTGCTAAGCCACAAATGGGACTCCTTTTATCAATCCCTACCCACACGGCCCAGAAAACATTACAGAACACAGGACACAAGAGCCAAAGGTCAATAGAGACTAAGGAAAACTGTCTTCTAGGCATGACAGGATTGCTGTCATCCTGAACTCACAGTGACATGCACAGGACCAAGCCAGTCATCATCCCAGCATGAATAGTGGAGAGAATCTCAAGCCCCCCACACCAGATGAGCTATTGACAGTTATGGCTTCTGAGGGGAATCGGTTTTCTTTAAGGCTGTCCCTTAAAGGTCCCTGGAAGATGAAGCAATCCTACAGTGGATGGCCCCTAACCTATGAGTATATGGGCAGCAAAAATTGTACTCAGTAGGTTAAAATTTAAAAACGAAAACAGGACTCGAATATGGGGGCCAGGTGAAGGTAGGCAGTTAGGGGTAGAAGTTGAATACAATCAAATACATATATACATATATACACTGTATATATGAATGACATTCGCAACGGCTTAATGAAAAATGTTTTTTAGAAATCCCTCAAAGACACCCACGAGCATTTGCTTCTGCCATCTGTACATTCATTGCACCGAAGTGAAAGAAACTGAGCCTTTGTCCCTGAGGAGCTCTGAGTCAGAGAGGCCAAGATAGAAAGAGAACAAGAAACTGAAGCAAGCAACCCGAGCAGCTAGCTCAGAACATCGTTCTCAAGCCAGCGAGGTGGAGCCGACCTTTCTGTTTTCCACAAACTCTTACCCAACTGAACAAGGAATTGCTGTAACCAGCTGAGACTTGTGCTTCTCTTCAGCTCAGGGTTGTTCTTTCCTGTATCCCAAAAATGTAGGGAGAGAGAAATGCTGAAGGGCAGTGACTCTGCTGCGCCCTCTAGTGGTGACAATGAAGACCACAGGAAGTTCAGAGCAGAATGTGCCCTGGGTGTACTTGACAGCAGCTTGGGTTTAGGTTATACTCTTCCAAAAATAGTTAAGCTTTTAATATTTATTTTATGAAAACAGAATTAATTGAGTTATAATAACAACTATGCTGACTAAAGAGTTTCATAAACACCTAAAAAATCAATAGATTGAATCAACTAGGTGAGAATACTGAGGTGGAAATAGACATACAGTGAAGAATAGAGGAGTAAGAAGTGCCCCGAATTAACATTTCAAAGGAAGTGCATTAGTGTAACTTCCCAGAGTTAGAATGTGCACTTAGCTCTCATAATCTACAGATTTAGGAGCACAGTTCACTGAGAAGTATCTTTAGTGTCTGGCATTAAGCTTAGTTTAGTCTCAGCATCTTCTCCCTCCTCCTCTTTCCCCTCCCCTCTCCCTTCCCTCCCCCTCCCCCTCCCTTCCCTCTTTGGCTCTCTCACATCTCTCTCACCTATTTTGAAGATGTGAGAGTAAAGCATTATTACTTCTTAGTTCTTTTAGATAGAGATCCTTGTATTTTTGCCCTTCCATTTTATAAGAACCCTCTTGCATTCTCATTTTTGCGAGCTCAGATGTGAGCTCCATCAGCTCGGCCCGACTCCACGATGCAGCAACATCTTCCCTCTTCTCCCCGGTTCTTGCTCCGTTGCTGCTTCCACCTAAAACAAATGACAAAGGTGGACTTTTACAAATCAGAATTTAAGTAACTTATGTGAACCTGAAAAATTTCAGTTTCCACCCACAACTCAGCAACTGGGAGTGTGACGGAAATACACAAATGTGTGATGGAATACACATTTGAAAACTGAAACTCTGGGGAAGTAACGTGACTTAGGAAAGGGAAGTACGGGGGCCCAGGAAGGGCACTGGGGTTTGAAGAATTAGCAACAATGGATAAACACTTATGTATACATAAAATTTCACACTGTTTCTCTGCATGCTAGTAAAAAAATTAAATTAAAAAAAAACCAGTACAGCTCAAAATATTTTTCTTCAGTATAAACTGTACTAAATATGGCTAATAAGTATTTGTGATTCATTCTTCGCATGTATGTGTGTGCATGTTGTGTGCTTGTACATGTGTGTGATTGTGTGTGTCTATACACATGTGCACACACACCTGTGTGTGTATGTGTGTGTGAGAGAGTGTGTGGTTTCTGTGGGTGTGGAGTGCTGTGTTTTGAAAGCCGACTTTGGCCCAATCTAGGTAAACTGAGTCGAATCGAATCCTCAGCCATGAATGGCCTTGTGTAATTTCATAAGCCCCCAAATAAAATCAATTCAGAAATTTTAATCCCTGTAACTCAAAAGGAGCTAAGGAAGAAGTTTCTGGAGAGGGAGCATCACTGTCTTTAGTCTTGAACCCACACAGATGACCCTGGTTTATTTCACTGGCTCACAAAACAAATGAATAGACAACAGTGTGAGAAGGAGATTTGTGAGGAGGGAGAGGAGTGACGAGGGGTGGGAGAGAGGAGAGGGTGAGAGTGGCAAGCATGCAGTGTACTCAGGTGAGAAATTATAAAGATCATTTTTAAAAGATTAAAAATAAGCTAAATAGGGCATACCTTGGGAATAAAACAGATGGAAGCCGGAGGGGCATCACAGGGTGTTAGCGACACCTGCTGATGCTTCAAGAGGTTGGCAATTAGGGCTGGGAAAGCCTGATGAATCGGGGATTTTACAGCACAGTGCTGAGAGCAAATCAACGTGCAAGCTGAGCTGAAGAAAGAGGCTTAAACGAAAAGAGCCTGGGCTCACTGAGTAAAAAGAGCACCTACTTCATTGGTCCAGTGTGGGGCTAACAATGCAACAGGGGTCAGCTTCTAGGAAGGAGAGCATGGATGCCGGGATGCTGCTCCGTTGGCGTACAGACACACACCGCTTTCATTCTATATCAATAGCATGGCCATCCTAGTGGCCATCCACCTTTCAGGGCCATGGACTGTCACATGGTGGGGACGCTCAGACACTGATGTTAGTCACTGGGAGGAGTCCTTGGCTACTCTGCAAGGTCCAAGACAACCAAGAAGCCGTGTCTTTTTTTTTTTTTTTTTTTTTCCAGACACATTTCTTTTTAAAACCTGAAGGGGTGGGTGGCTCAGGGCAATTCTCTGGCACACACCACACACACACACACACACACACACACACACACACACACACACACAAATGCTTCTTTAACACTTAGTATTTATTCTTGATAAGGAGTAGAAATTGTAAGTTATTTTTCCCCCAAAGCTATCCACAGTTAGCTTTAGTTGCCACCTTGACACATCTGGGAAGAAGAAATCTCAAACGAGGAATTTCACAGTCAGATTGCTTGGGGGCATATATGTGGAACATTTTCTTGACTGCTGGCTGACACAGGTGGGCCCATCCAACTGAGGGTACAGTGTTCCCAGGCATGTGGGCTTTTTATGAAAAATCCTGACTTTATCTTATTGCCAGTTTCTTACAGTTAGCTTCTGTGCTTGCTTTGCTTTCTGTTGCTGCCAACTTGGGGAGAAGAACGTTATTTCATCTTAGCTCTCCCCAGTCCTAGTCAGTCACTGAGAAAGTGACGGCATAAAAAACATAGTTGAGCAACCCATAGGGAGCTAGTGACATGCTCCTGTTTCAGTCTCCTGCCTTCAGTTCCTGCCCTGCCCTTGCTACAGAAGTTAACTGTAAGAGACTGGAAGTAAGATAAAGTCAGAATTCTTCATCTAACCACCACTGAATGTAAGAATTATTTAAGACTTTTATCAGAGAGCCAGACATATGCACAACATCCAAAGCAGCACTGTTGACAACCAAACTGTGGTAAGCAGCACATGTTTCCATCAATGGACAGCTACGTAAAATAGGATCATCAATGTTTCTCATTAAAAATTCTACCAAAGTCATTTCTTTTATTAATTTGGTCAATTTCTGTAAAGCCAGCATCACCTCTATTAATAAATAGTAGCAACATGATTAAAACCAATATTTTTATCAATGAGCCTTTTCACTCTGGATAACACACTCCTATGGAATACTACTAGAGAAAGAACAACGCCTCTTCCATATTAATGGCATTAACGAGAAACCTATTAAACTTACCACGTTGATTCCTGAATTTAACAGTTTTTCAGAAAGCGCTTCCATTTCTCTTGCTTGTTTTTCAATTGTGACGACTAAGTTGGAATTTTCAAGTTCAATCCTAAATATTTTAAAGGAATTATTCTCATGGGTGAAATTTTTAAATACCACAATTTCTAAATAAAGATCCTAAAAGTAATTTAGCAAGTTCTTTGAAAAACAAGCTACTTGATAGATCTATCATTTTTCTAGTTGTGTTACATGGTTAGTTGTGACATTTAGGGACTGTGTGAATAACTACTTTCTCCTTTTATTTTTGTGGTGCATGGGGATGAAACGAGGGTCTTACGTAGGCAAACATACATTCTACCACTGAGTTAGTTCCCTGCCCCTGCAACCGTGTAATCATGTGAAGTGACTGGAAACAGAAATGTCACCCTGGCCTTGCACATGTGCATCATGTGGTGCTCACATGGATGCAGTGCTCACGACTCTGCCTGTCTGCTTCACAAACACACCGGCTGTTTTGCAAGTTGCTTGTAGTTTATACCTCTGAATCCTACAGCGCATCTTCTTGGCAGCTTTTAGTATCGCTAGTGATTCTCTCAACTAGAACAAAGAACAGGGGAAAGTTAGAACAATCACACTCCAGTTTGAGTTTGTCTAACTCCTGCTTGTGTTCTCTTCTTAAATGTTATAGAGGCACAAATGGACCCCTCCTCTGTATATTTGTATTTCTGACTTCCAAACACCACCTCACTGACACTATGATTTGAGAAGCCATGGCAGTGATGATGAAATTAACATGACGCCTTAGATGTCATCTTAGTCACTGTTCTATTCCTGTGAAGAGGCGAGGCAACTCTTATAAAAGAAAGCATTTAATTGGAGGACTTTCTTACAGTTTCAGAGGCTGGGTCCGTTATCAGTACAGCAGGTAACATGGTGGCAGACATGAGAGACTGGGCCTGGAATGAAGTTTTGGAACCACAAAGCCCACTCCCAGTGGCACACTTCCATCAACAAGACCCCACACCCTAATCCTTCTCAAATAGTATGCTCTTTAATAACTGAGCATTCAAATGTATGAACCTATGGGGGCTATTATCATTCAAATGCCTCATGGGATCATTTTCAGGGACAGTGTCTACACAGATGCCAGAATGTCTGGGTCTCCATCTCAACTTGACCCTGATGAGATGTGGGATCCTGAGCTAGTTAATCCTTTGTCTCGGTTTCTTCATCTGTGACGTGAAGATATTGATAGACAATACCACAGTGGATCATCAGGGATATTGTTGGGGCATATACATGTGCCATATTATAAGCTGTATATAACACCTGCTGCTAGCAGTAGTGTCAAGATTACATTGATATTCTAGTATGTGGGGGGATATCTCTTTCTGATGAATCTTTTCTCACATTAGTCAAAATGGAATCATATAAGGAACAAGGTCCCAGAGCATCCTTAATACTTCTTGAAATTTGACCAACCATACCATGCTGTGTAGTTGTTTTCTCTGGATGAAAACATTCCTTCCTGGAAGAGAGTGGGGATCACGAGACTCCAGAAGCTCATGGAAGTTACTATGCTCTGAATACTCATTAAAACTTGTAGGACCCATGGGATCCCTCCAGGAGATCAAACAGTCCCTGGGGAAGAGGAGATTCTTCCATAGAGCTTCCTATATCCTGTGCAGGGCACATTTGAGCTGTCACTATGATGGGGTGGGATCTTCAGTGATGCCTCCGTCCCCTGTGCTGTGCAGGGAACATCTGAGCTGTCACTGTTCTGGGATAGGATCTTCAGTGTCTCAGTCCCCTTTGCTCCTCTAGTGATCCCCAAACCTCAGTGTTGATTATTATTGCCCATCTTGGACAACATTCTTCTTTTGTATGTCGTCATTGCTGTATCTGGTGTGAATAGACACCTAGTTACACCTCCACAGAAAAAGCCACACAACAACTAGACAGTAGCACTCCTGCCTACTTAGAGTGGTCCACCTCTTCTGAGCTCTTTGGAGTACTTGCAGGCTGTGATTGTACAGTGAAGTACAAATGGCACCTACTGGAAGAAGAGATGTGGAAGTGACATGGCCTCAGAGTCAGGCTAAAGCCATGGATGGACTCCTGTGGAATCAGGTTGCTCAGTTTATCTGTCCCAGCAATGGTCACATAAAGCTGCTTTGCCACACCGCAGGAACAGGCTAAGGTGATATGGATGAGTGTATAGAAAAACTACTACAGGGTCCTTCCTACCAGTTATATCTACAATCTCCAATTTTGGCTACGTAAGGAAGGAAGGCAGGTATATATTTTTCTATTTTAAGGCAAATAGGAGCACTCAATTAAACAACGTCTCCATTTATTAAGTGCATTTGATTTTATCTTAAATTTTTCAGAATATAAAATAATTCTCAGAATACAAAAATTAAAACTTCAGAACATCTTTGTCCTGAGGAAAAAGTATTGGTATGATATAGATTTTATCCTATAACTTAAACAAATATGTTTTAAATTTATTTAAGAAAAAGTGACACATATCATTTGATATTTCTCCAAATTTATACTTAGATAATATTTATGCAAAGGTAAAGGATAAGCTGTCCTGAACAGATAAGTTCTAGGTGGACTTCGGAAGCTCAGTCCAATTAGAGAAGGCTTCATGGAAGAGAAAATGATGCGACGCTCCTGAATAAATGAAGCCAGATGGGAAAATATGGACAAGCCAGAAAGAACAGTACGAGGAAAGGCAGAGAGAAAGCACCATGAGCTCAGCTGGCTAGGAGGGCAAAACCTGGTCAAAAGGAAACAAGAAGGGGTACACAGAGCAAGTGGAGTAACATTCACAGCACAATGATCAGCCAAGGAACAGGTAGGTAGTGCAGCCTCACAGTACTGTATGTGTCTACATGTCTATGTGTTTGTGTGTGTGTGCCTCTGTGTGTGTGTGTCTTTCTCTGTGTCTGTGTCTGTGTCTGTGTCTGTGTCTGTGTCTGTGTCTGTGTCTGTGTCTGTGTCTGTGTCTGTGTCTGTGTCAGGTTTAATCCCTCTCTCTCTTCAAAACACAACTATGTGTCAAATCAACGGAGTGCTATATGTTATATTGATCAAATAAGTCAGAAATATGAGATTTTTACCAAAGGTTGATTTACCTCATTCCAAGTTTTTGCCTCCGTTTCTATCCATGGCCAGATTCCAGTGTGTATCACATCATGCTTCGGAAGGCATCGCTGTCTCTTAGGTCTCATGCTTTCCATGTTCCCATGAGGCAACTGCTCATTTATCATAGTCTTCTCCTCTTGTGAGGCAAATCTGCAGTTAATGATGCTTTTATTGAAATTATCTGATTATTCATATGTTAATTACTACCCAGTAAAATGTTGTTCTTCATTTCTCACTTTGAACTTTTCCAAAAAATTTATACTCAAAAGGTCACAATGTAAGCATTCTGGCAATAACGAAGTATCTCTTCTCTCTTATTCTACTTAATAGTATGGTTTTCCCAGGAAAGTGGCAACTTGAAAGTTCTTTTCTAAATGTTTCCTCAATTGGAGCAGATAATTTAAATTAAATTATCTTGAAAAAGTTATTGTTAGCTGGTCATTGTGTCACATGTCTTTAATCCCACACAGGAGGCAGAGGCAAGAAGATCTCTGTGAGTTCAAGGCCAGCCTGGTCTACATAGTGAGTTCTAGGATGGCCAGGAATATATAAAGAAATCTTGACTCAAAAAAAGTTACTGTTTATATGGTTGAAGACTAGTGTATAAAACTATAAACTAGTTTATAAATTCTAGAAATGAAATTTTATCCTCACAGAAGGTGGTCCTGTTGATCACCCTGAGATCTTTCAAATGCCTTGCATTTATATATTGCTAACGCTAAGAGTAGGCTACCAAGCCTACTGTCTGTTACCATACAATTTTTTATCATTTAAAATTCCATTTTTATTTATTTTTATTTTTCTCCATTTATTTATTTATTTATTTTTATTTATTTATTTATTTATTCACTTTACTTCCCTTTGAGACAGAGTTTCATACATTGTTTTAGGCAGGATTCCAATCTTTAGCTCTTACTGACCTGTAACTTGTGATGATGATTCTGCCTCTGCTTTTCAAGTGCTGAGAATACAGTGTCGTTGTTCATACTTGGATGCTATCACTTTTTAAACTTTTTTAAAATAATATTTTCAACTTATCTTGTGGATTGTTATATATTTTATAAGCATTTTTATAAACCTTGAGACCCAGCTATAACACTCCTGGACATATACCCAAAAGATGCTCTACAATCCCACAAAGACACTTGCTCTATTATGTTCATAGCAGCTTTATTTGTAATAGCCAGAAACTGAAAACAACCTCAACTAAAGAATGAATGAAAAAAATGTGGT
Organism: Mastomys natalensis; assembly: GCA_021653895.1. Lineage (NCBI taxonomy): Eukaryota > Metazoa > Chordata > Mammalia > Rodentia > Muridae > Mastomys > Mastomys natalensis. The sequence goes on from JAJTUV010000890.1 coordinate 796,225, forward strand.
TCATTTACACAGTGGAATACTACTCAGCTATTTAAAACAAGGACATCATGAAATTTACAGGCAAATGGGTAGAACTAGAAAATATTATCCTGAGTGAGGTAACCCAGACACAAAAGGACATGCATAGTATGTACTCACTTATAAGTGCATATTAGCCATAAAGTACAGCATACACAGGCTACACTCTACAGACCCACAGAAGCTAAATAACAAGGAAGGCCAAAGAAAGGATGCTTAAATCTCACTCCTAAGGGGAAATAAAATAGTCATCAGAGGTGGATGGAGGAAATTGGATGGGAGAGGGGATGGGAAGGGGACATGAGGGACCAGATGTTGGGAGAGCTAGGGAGAGAGGGGCGGGAGAGTGAATTGAAATTGGCAGCTGACAGTGGAGGGGCATCCCTAGGATCTGCCAGAGACATGGGATGGGGGAGGCTCCAGGGGGTTTTTGAGAGTGGCTGTAGCCCAGCATCCCAGCAGTGGTGGATGGGGATCCTGAAGTGACCACCTCCTGTAGCCCAGGCAGGACACTCAGTGGAGGAATAAGGACATAACCCACCCACAAAACTTTTGACCCAAAATTTATCCTCTCTACAAGAAGTTCAGGGACAAAGATATAACAGAGACTGAGGAAATGGCCAACCAATGACCAGCCCAACTTGAGACCCATCCCAAGGAAAGAACCAATTCCTGGAACCATTAATAACACTCTGTTATGCTTGCAGACAGGAGTCTAGCATAACTGTTGTCAGAGAGGCTCCACCCAGCAGATGATGGAAACAGATGCAGAAACCCACAGCCAAGAATTTAACAGATCTCAGAGAGTCTGTGGAAGAGTTGGGTGAAGGATTGAGGTCCTGGAGGGGATAGGAACGCCACAGGAAGATCAACAGAGTCACTTAACCTGGCCCCTTGGGGCTCCCAAAGACTGAATCACCAACCAAAGGGCATCCATGACTGGGCCTAGGGCTCCCGCACATAATGTAGCAAATGTCCAGCTTGATCTTCATGAGTCCCCTAATAACTGAAGCAGGGGTGGCAGTGGGGATGAGTGTTCCCTAACTCTGCTCTCTGCCTCTGGATCCTGTTCCTGTAACTGGGCTGGCTGCATTGTCTGGCCTCTATGATAGGAGGTACACCTAGTCTTGCAGTGATTTGATGTCCCAGGGTGGGTTGGTACCCAAGAAAAACCTCCCATTCTCAGAGGAAAGGGGGAAGTGGGATGGAGGGGGCAGTTGTGAGGGTAGGCAGGCTGCAATGGGGGTGTAAAGTGAATAAATAAATGGAAATTTATTTATTTATTTATTCATTTATTTATTTATTTATATTAATGTTTTTGAGACAGGATCTCACTATGTAGTCTTGATTGACCTATAACTCACTATGTAAAACAGGCTTGACTTGAACTTACAGAGATCCACTTACCTCTCTGCCTCATGGGTACTGGGTTAAAAGCATGTGCCAACTAACCTAGATCAAACACATTCTTTAAGTTCCTTAAATATTTAGTTTTTTGCTGAAGACTTCATTCAAAGTAAATAAAAATCTAGAAAATATAAAAATGATATTCTTTCATATCACAACACAATAAAAACTATATAAATCTATATCAAGAACTATGCGAATGAGAAATTTGATCCCATTTTCTCTCAATCAGGGACTAGACAAGTGTGCACATTCTCTCTACTCTTATTAAATACAGTCCTCAAGCTCTAGCTGGAACAATGCGGTGAGAAAAAACTACAAAGGGTTAGAATTCAGAAAGGAAGAAAGTAAACTATCCCTGCTTCCAAAGTACATGATTCTATACTTAGACAGCCCTAATTTTTAAAACACACTGGATCCAACAAATATCTTCAGTTAAGTATCAGAATATAAAATTAGTAACACTTATACACACCAAAACCAAACTTATTAAGGAGGAAATCAGGAAAAAATATACCATTCACAGTGTCCTCCAAACAATCTATATTAACAACTGTTCTGACAACAAGTGGCTGCTGGTGCAATAGAGATGTGTAGGGAACCATGAAGTTGACCTGGCCTAGCTGCCGTGAAAGGTATGTGTCACAGGTTTTTCAGGCTAGAGTCAGGGCTCCTGGGCACTATGTGCCTTTCAGTTTCTGAGAAACCAAGGTACTCCCTCAGGCAGTTAAGGGTTCAGGTTGCTTTGTGTTTTTCTGTGTGTTCCCTTAGAAGTCAAAGAAGCATGGAAGCTTGGCAGAACAATTGGTCTTAGACATTAATCTATAATATAGCTTTCAAAATGGCTTTCAAATGTCATTGTATCCTGGCAACTACAACTGTATTGATTCTGGCAATCACTACTATATTCTGTTTCTGATAAGGATATAAAAGGTCTGATTGCTGTCAATAAAACTCTTATAGTCTCAGTCTTACTGTGGCTTGTCCAATCCAAACCTGGCTTAATCCATCCACTGGCCATATTAGGTAACCATGGCCCAGTAAGTAAGTAGGTATGAGTGATTACAGAGATACAAATGTCATGGGAGCGGCCAACCTCTTTTTGATCAAATTGAAAGACCACATCACAAGATGAAACCCATACCTCATCACCATTATCAGGCCAAGAACTGAAGTCTAGACAAGTCACAGCTTCTGAGGAGAACCTATCACTATTGTTACACTGCTAAATTGACATAGTGTTAAACTGTCTCTTGATGATTTATCATTATATGCATAGATCAATGAGTCTCTCAACCCTCATCTGAGAAGTATTAAGTCATTTGGGGGTGAACTCACCTGTGATGGTTTGTATATGCTTGGCCCAGGGACTGGCACTATTTGGAGGTGTGGTCTTGTCAGAGAAACGTATGTCATTGTGGGTGTGGGCTTTAAGACCCTCATCCTAGCTGTCTGGAAGTCAGCCTTCCCCTAGCCTACATTCAGATGAAGATGTAGAACTCTCAGCTTCTCTTGTACCATGACTGCCTGGATGTTGCCATGTTCCTGCCTTGATGATAATGGACTGAACCTCTGAACTTGTATGCCAGCTCCAGTTAAATGTTGTCTTAAGAGTTGCCTTGGTCATAGTGTCTGTTTACAGCAGTAAAATCCTAACTAAGACATCACCCCAGTGTTCTTCAAATAAGGCAACACAAAACAAAGGGTAATTTAGTAGAAAAATGTGTTTAAAAGCTATGCATACTTCCCATAGCATTGTAAAATGGACAAGCACAGATGAAAAACACCACAAAAATGGTGAAATATTTCACCATCATTGTAAATTAAGTCAAAAGTCTGTGCTGATAAAACATGCAATACTCATATAAAAGCCCTGTAGCCAATATCACATGACTAGATGATGCCAGATTGTAAATAAATATACATTAGATAGCAGATCAAGGGACTATGAATACTTGTATTACACAAATCTTACTTAGCTCAGACCAAAAAATTGCTTTCTTCCTAGCTGGTGATCTCTGTTGCTATTTTGCACTGTATCATAATGATTTTCACTACATAAGTCACTTCTCTTCTATCAATTTAGTATTTCTGTTTTGGGTGATTGTTAGCACTCTAGAATAATCTTAATTCTTCTAAAATAATTAACTACTGTCCTATCCTACATATCAACTTCATGTGTATTTGTTTCTTTATTTTGTAAAGAAAATCTACCATCATCTGTCTAAGTTCCTGTGTTTCAAGTAAAGGTGTAAAGCTCTCCAGGGAAAGAAAATCAATTTGTATGGTGTTTAAATGAGAATGACCTCCATAGACTCCTGTTTGACTACTTGGTCTCCAGTTGGTAGAGTTATTTGGGAAACATTAAGAGTGTGGCCTTGTGGAAGGAAGTCTGTCTCTACGGGTGGGCTTTGTGATTTCAAAGCCCAAACCATTCCTAGTTAGCTTTCTCTGCTTCATGCTTATCGATCAGATGTTAGCTCTCAGCTACTCTTCCACTACCTGCCTGCCTGCCTCCATGCTCCCTATTATGACAGTGATGGGTCCTAATCCTCTGTGACCATGACCCAAAATAAACCCTTCTTTCTAAAAGTTGTCTTGGGCCTGGTGTTTTACTATAGCAATAGAAAAAAACTAAGACAGTTTATAACTCCCATGATTCGATATTCCTGAACTGAAGTAATAATCTCTGACATACAGCAATATAGAGGAAGGATCCACAACCTCTTCCTCCTCTCCACACCAGGTTTTACACATGCTTTCACTTCCTTGTGAGATTCCCTGCTGGGGCCACCTGAAGCCCCAGACTTCCTCAAACTCAGTTCAAATATGCACTAGCCCCATGAGCCTTTTCTTCTCTCCTGTGTCTGGTAGGAGATATAGTTTCCATTCACTGCCCCAAAGTCAACCACAGTCCTAAAGAGTTTCAGTCTTTTCATCCCGTGAGTGACCTGCTATCTTCTTATCTCCTAAGCAGGTTCCCTCATCTTTACTCCAGGGCTAGTTTTGTCAAAGGAACCCGACTCTGGAAGAAAGAGGCCATGATTGTCTATTTGATAAATTTGAAACAACAAACAAACAAAAACAAAAACAAAAACAAAACAAACAAACAAAAAAATTGGTCTTCCTAGTCCTACATGAAACAATGATTTTAAATGTGTATTCAGTTTCTATTCAGCAGGGCAGGGGTTGGCAAACATTCACATTTAAGGAAGTAGAGTTGTGGGGATATGGCACAGAATACTTTCCAAAAATGTGGGCGCTTCCTCCAGATTCTGAAGAGATTCCCTTCTACTGATGATAGCAGGTACCCAGATAACAATGGCAGACATTTCTGTTCATACTGGGTCAGTAAGAAAATAGGACATGGATTGTATTCTAATCTGCACCTACACCAGTGCATATCTGCTTGACTGCCCTTCGCTCTCAACACCACAAGTGTACAGGTCTCCAAAGAGATCTGCTGCAGCCAGGACACCAGATAAGACACCCACCCAAATAACTGCAGCAGCTGCTCCACACCAGCATACCAGTGGACATGATACCCTTCCCCTCCACACAAATCCTATTTCTCTCTGTCTGTACTTCCACCAGGCAATCTGCCTGTCTGCCCCCTCAACACCCACAGATACAGGTCTCCCAGGAGATCTGCTGTAGCCAGGGCCACAGAACTTCCAGGAGATGTGCTGTAACCCAGGGAGGCAAGTGCCAGAGACACCCAGCCCAGCTAACCCCAGAGATAACCAGATGGTGAGAGGCAAGTGCAAGATCATAACCTAAAAAGCCAGTTGTACTTTGACAACATTAAAGACAAGCTCTCCCACCACAGCAAGCCCTGAGATCCAAACACACATGAAAAGCATGATGCTGGACTTCCTGTCTGGGTCCAAGCAGGAGCAGATCCCAGACGGCAGCTCTGCACCCAACCCACAAAACCTGGCAGAAGTGGGGCTCCCAGGAGCTCTAACCCAGGCAGTATCTCAGGTAAGAAGACAGCAACACCCGCCCCAAACAAGGGGTAACTGAGACCACTGGAACCCAGGAATTCACTCCTGGCCCAGAGCACTGGTTCCTTCCAGTCTGGGCCTGAGCACTCAGCAGATTCCAAGAGACAGCTCTGCACCAATCTCACAGAACCCAGAGGAAGCAGGGCTCCCAGGAGCTCTAAAAGGAGCAATATCTTAGGCTAGGAGGCAGCAACACTTGCCCCAAACAGGGAGTAACCAGGATGCATGGGATCCAGGAATTCATTCCTGACCCGGAGCACTGGTTACTTCCAGTCTGGGCCTGAGCACTGAGCAGATCTTGGGCCTCAGCTCTAACCCCAGCAGCAACAACCATCCCAAACAGTTCTGACACAACCAAGATAATAGGAAAGACAGGCTCCAGTCAGAGACAGCACAGGTAGCACCAAGGAAAGCCAGATGGTGAAAGGCAAGCACAAGAACATAAGCATCAGCAACCCAGGGTACTTGACATCATCAGAACCTAGTTTTCCCACATTAGAAAGTCCTGAACTCCCCATATCACCAGGAAAGCAAGAGTCAGATCTAAAATCACTTCTAATGATAATGATAGAGAACTTTAATAAGGACATAAATAACACTCTCAAAGAATTCGAGGAGAACATAGGTAAACATGTAGAAGCCCTTAAAGAGAAAACAGAAAAATCCCTTAAAGAATTACAAGAGAACACAGCCAAACAGGTGAAGGAATTGAACAAAACCATCCAGGACATAAAAATGGAAGTAGAAACAATAAAGAAATCACAAAGGGAGACTACCCTGAAGATAGAAAACCTAGGAAAGAAATCAGGAGTCATAGACGCAGCATCACCAACAGAATACAAGAGATAGAAGAGAGAATCTCAGGTGCAGAAGATACCATAGAAATATTGACACAACTGTCAAGGAAAACGCAAAAATGCAAAATGTTCTTAACATAAAACATCAGGAAACCCATGACACAATGAGAATACCAAACCTAAAGATAATAGGTATAGATGAGGGTGAAGATTCCCAACTTAAAGGGCCAGTAAATATCTTCAACAAAATTATAGAAGAAACTTCCTTAACCTAAAGAACGAGATGCCCATAAACATACAAGAAGCCTAGAGAAGGCCAAATAGACTAGACCAAAAAGAAATACCTCCCGTCATATAATAATCAAAACTCCAAGTGCACAAAACAAAGAAAGAATTTTAAAGTAGTAAGGGAAAAAGGCCAAGTAACATATAAAGGCAGACCTATCAGAATTACACCAGACTTCTCACCAGAGACTATAAAAGCCAGAAGATCCTGGACAGATGTGATACAGACCCTAAGAGAACACAAATGCCAGCCCATGGCTACTATATCCAGGAAAACTCTCAATTACCATAGATGGTGAAACCAAGATATTCCAAGACAAAACCAAATTTACACAATATCTTTCCACAAACCCAGTACAACAAAGATAATAGGAGGAAAGCTCCAATATGAGGAGTGCAATTATACCCTAGAAAGAGCAAGAAAGTAATCCTCTTCCAACAAACCCAAAAAAGATAGTCACACAAACAATGCCTCCACTATTAGCAAAAACAACAGGAAGCAACAATCTCCTCTCCTTAATATCTTTTAACATCAATGGACTCAATTCCTCAATAAAAAGGCATAGGCTAATGGACTGGATATGCAAACAGGACCCAGCATTTTGCTGCTTACAGGAAACCCACCTCAGTGACAAAGACAGACACTACCTTAGAGTAAAAGGCTAGAAAACAATTTTTCAAGCAAATGGTCCTAGGAAACAAGCTGGAGGAACCATTCTAATATCAAATAAAATTGACTTTCAACTTAAAGCTATCAAAAAGGATAAGGAAGGACATTTCATACTTGTCAAAGGAAAAGTCAGCCAACAGGAACTCTCAATTCTGAACATCTATGCACCAAATGCAAGAGCACCCACTTTCATAAAAGAAACTTACTAAAGCTCAAAGCACAAATTGCACCTCACACAATAAAAATGGGAAACTTCAACACCCCACTCTCAGCAATTGACAGATCATGGAAACAGAAACTAAACAGAGATACAGTGAAACTAACAGAAGTTATGAACCAAATGGACTTAACAGATATCTATAGAACATTTCACCCTAAACCAAAAGAATATACCTTTTTTTCAGCACCTCATGATACCTTCTCCAAAATAGACCATATTGGTCACAAAATAGGTCTCAACGGATACAAAAAATTTGAAATAATCCCATGCATCCTATCAGATTACCATGGTCTAAGGCTGGTCTTCAGTAATGACAAAGACAATGGAAAAGCCCACATTCACATGGAAACTGAATAATACTCTACTCATTGATAATGGGGTCAGGGAAGAAATAAAGAAAGAAATTAAAGACTTTTTAGAATTTAATGAAAATGAAGACACATCATACCAAAACCTATGGGACACAATGAAAGCAGTGCTAAGAGGAAAACTCATAGCTTTAAGTGCATACAAAAAGAAACTGGAAAGAGCATACACTGGCAGCTTGACAATACACCTGAAAGCTCTAAAAGAAAGAAGCAAATATACCCAAGAGGAGTAGATGGCAGGAAATAATCAAACTCAGGGCTAAAATCAACCAAATAGAAACAGAAAGAACTATACAAAGAATCATGAAACCAGGAGCTGGTTCTTTGAGAAAATCAACAAGATAGATAAACCCTTAGTCAGACTAATCAGAGGGCAGAGAGACAGTATCCAAATTAATAAAATCAAAACTGAAAAGGGTGACATAACAACAGAAACCGAGGAAATTCAAAAAATCATCATATCCTACTATAAAAGCCTATACTCAACAAAATTAGAAAATCTGGATGAAATGGACAATTCTAGACAAATACCAGTTACCAATGTTAAATCAGGAGTAGATAAAGCATCTAAACAGTCCCATAACCCTCAGAGAAATAGAGGTAGTCATTAAAAGTCTCCCCACCAAAAAAAGTCCAGGACCAGAAAGTTTTAGTGCAGAATTGTATCAGACCTTCAAGGAAGACCTAATACCAATTCTCTTCAAACTAATCCACAAAATAGAAACAGAAGGTACACTACCCAATTCATTCTATGAAGCCACAATTACACTCATATCTAAACCTCACAAAGACCCAACAAAGAAAGAGAACTTCAGACCAATCTCCCTTATAAATATCAATGCAAAAATACTCAATAAACTTCTCTCGAACGAATCCAAGAACACATCAAAACACTTAATCCATCATGATCAAGTAGGCTTTATCCCAGGAATGCGGGGTTTGTTCAATATATGGAAATCTATCACTGTGATCTACTATATAAACAAACTCAAAGAAAAAAAACACATGATCATATCACTAGATGCTGAGAAAGCATTTGACAAAATTCAACACCCCTTCATGATAAAAGTCTTGGATAAATTAGGAATTCAAGGTTCATAGGTAAACATAGTAAAAGCAATATACAGCAAGCCAGTAGCCAACATCAAACTAAATGGAGAGAAACTTGAAACAATCCCATTAAAATCAGGGACTAGACAAGGCTGTCCACTCTCCCCTTACCTATTCAATATAGCACTGGAAGTCCTAGCCAGAGCAATTAGGCAACAAAAGGAGGTCAAAGGGATAAAAATTGGAAAGGAGGAAGTCAAAATTTCACTATTTGCAGATGATTGATAGTATACTTAAGTGACCCCAAAACTTCCCCCAAGAACACCTAAACCTGATAAACAACTTTAGCAAAGTGGCTGGGTATAAAATTAACTCAAACTAATCAGTAGCCTTCCTCTACTCAAAAGATAAACTGGCTGAGAAAGAAATTATGGAAATGACACCCTTCCCAATAGTCACAAATAATATAAAATACCTAAGTGTGAATCTAACCAAGCAAGTAAAATATCTGTATGACAAGAACTTCAAGTCTCTGAAGAAAGGAAATTGAAACAGATATCAGAAGATGGAAAGATCTCCCATGCTCATGGATTGGAAGGATTAATATAGTAAAAATGGCTATCTTGCCAAAAGCAATCTACAGATTTAATGCAATCCCCATCAAAATTCCCACTCAATTATTCACAGAGATAGAAAGAGCAATCTTAAAATTCATTTGGAATAAGAAAAAATCCAGGATAGCAAAAACTACTCTCAACAATAAAGAACTTCTGGGGAATCACCATCCCTGATTTCAAGCTGTACTACAAAGCAATAGTGATAAAATCTGCATGATATTGGAACAGAGATGTGGAGAGCCAGTACTGGTCTTAAAGATGGCCCTGGCGCTTTGCCGCTTGAGCAATAAACAACTCCATATTTAGGCATGGGGCTGTGCTTGAGAGTGGTGTGATCAACAGGCTATGTAAGAGACCTATGGAGATCGCCACACAGCGGCGGGTCACTGGCTCTGGCACAGGTATAACAGTCAGAGCCGAGGGGTGGTGAGAGGCAGAAGAATCCTGAGTAAACTGCTTTGAGAAGGAACCTGGTTGTCCTCTGTCTCATTTCTGCTGGTCAGAGGGGTGGGACAATTGGTGGCCTGTATGGGGAATCGCGTAAAGCACCCCGTGAGTTCCAGACTCGTGACAGGTAAGTGCCCAGTAAGTAGGAGCCGTAAGTATAAAAAATCTGGAAGGAGACGAGTCACAGGCCGCTGTAAAGCGGCAGACTGAGGACCGTGGCACAGCAGCAGGCTGTAGCTCTTGATAATAGGAAAGGAAAGTGAAACCATGGGCAATTCTCACTGTGTCCCGTGAAGACAGCTTTGAAAGAGCTACTTAAAGCAAAGGACTCGAAATTAAAGACCAGTACTGGAAACCTTTTTACAAGAAGTAGACACCATCGCACCATGGTTCGCGTGTCTGGATAACTAGTGCTGCCCAGCTGGGACAAATTAGGAAAAGATCTTGACTTTGCCTGGGAACAGGGCAGCCTGAAGGGTGGAGTTAGAGGGATGTGGAAGTTAGTGGTAGCTGCCTGGAGAGTGAGGAGTGTCGGTTTGCGGTTAGAGCAACAGAAGATGCCTTGGAGCAAGGTTAAAGAGAAGCACTCCAAGGGCTCCAGAAAAGGGAATAAAAAGGGGGAAAAGGGCAGAAACAAGTTGTATCCCAATTTGGGGGATTTGGAAAGTGATAGCAGTTCCAAGACCTCCAGTAGCGATGAGGAGGAAGAATTGGAGAAACTAGAGGAGGACCTAGAGGCTTTGCTAACCAAAATGGATGCGGTAGCCCTAGATAAAAGGAAGAAGAAAGGGAGGTTGAAGAAGGAGGAACAAGGAAGTGGGCCAATGGCTCCGCCATGGCAGGATGTGATGTGCCACATCAGGGCCCGCCGCCTTATGCGGAAGTACCTCAAGCTCCTGTGCCACAAAGTACCTTCTGCCCTCAGACTTGGAGACAGGCTTCAGTAGCCTTCCCAGTTTTCGAGGATGCTAATCAGCAAAGATATCACCAGCCTCTTGACTTTAAACAGCTGAAGGCTATGGCAGAATCTGTAAAAACTTATGGTATTAATGCATCCTTCACCAGGCACAACTAGAGGTGTTGGCCTACAGGCTATGACACCTGCAGATTGGATGAGTACAGTTAAAGCCTGCTTAACCATGGGTCAATAATTTGGAGAAATCTTGTACACAGAGTTTGCTCCAATGCAGGTCCACGCAAATGCCACCCAAAGCCAGCCCTTGGAACCTTGATATGTTGATGGGCCAAGGCCAATGGGCTAATAACCAAGTGGCCTACCCTTACAAGTGTACAGTCAAATTAAATACCTTGGCTGAATAAAAGCTGGAAACCTTTGCCAAATAAGGGAAAGTCTCTGGAAATTTAACCAAGGGCATCCAGGGACCCACGATGACCTTTCTCAGACTTCTGGCAGCATGATGGAAGCAGCAGGCAGGATATTTGGGACCCTGATACTGCTATGCCCTTGAAGAACAATTGATTTTTGAGCATGCACAAGGAGTGCCACAATGCTATTACCCATGGAGAATGCAAAAGGGTCTGTCAAGTGTGGATGAAGGCCTGTAGAGAATTGGAGGACCCCTGTCCAATGCGACTCTGGCGCAGCACATGCAGCTACCAAAGGAAAGGCACACCCTGGAGCTTGTTCCAATGTGGCCTCAGGGTTTTAAAAAGACAATGCCCGAGAGGGGGAGGAAACAGAGCGGTCGGCCCAGTCCGGATTATCCCTAAATGCAGAAAAGGCAACCACTGGGCCAATAAGTGTGAGTCAGGGGACACCTCATGGCCCAATTGATCCCTGGACAGCGGTGCGGTCCAAAAAACGGGCAGCGGGGCCCCAGCCTCCAGGCCCGCAAATAATGGGGCAGTGGAGAGTCAAGAGGATAAGACGGAGCCGAGTTTGCGTCCGCCCCCAGGAGAGCGACCCCAGGCTCCGCGGGGTTGGACCTCCCTGCACACCAGACTCGTATAACACCTCAGATGGGGGTGCAGCCATTAAGCACTGATTTTAAAGGACCCTTGCCAGCTAATACAGTGGGGCTTTTAATTGACGCTCATCTTCAGCTTTGAAAGGACTCATTGTGCATCCTGGAATAATTGATTCAGATTATGAAGGGGAAGTTAAAATTCTTGCATCATCCCCTCGAGGCATTGTGGCCATCTCTCCTGGAGATAGAGTTGCACAATTAGTGCTGCTGTCTAGCCTGCATGGTATGTTTGTATCAGGAACAAGAAAAAGGGGAAGTCAGGGCTTTGGGTCCACTGGCCAGGATGCTATGTTTCTCTCCCTTGATTTGGATCAAGCCTTTTGATAGAGTTAACTGTCAATGGTAAATCTATATTAGGACTTCTTGATACTGGCGCCGATCGCAGTATCATTGCCCTTAATGATTGGCCCTCGGATTGGCCTATTCAAACTTCTTCTCAAACATTACAGGGTCTTGGATATGCCAGATCACCTGATATGAGTGCTAGAGAGCTCCCTTGGAAGGATCCGGAGGGTCATAAAGGGAATTTCCAGCCATATGTGTTGGAGCTCCCCATCAGCTTATGGGGAAGAGATTTATTAAAACCATGGACCTGAAATTAACTAATGAAGGAAAACACTCTCAGGTTTCATGCCATCCAAGAGTGACATGGGATGGCATCCTCCCATGGCCTGGGAAGATCCTTACAGGGAAGGAAGAGTCCTGTTCAACCCAGCCCCAGGACCCCTCGACAGGGTCTGGGTTTTTCCTAGGAGCCACTGGGGCTAGTATACCCATCACACGGAAGACAGAGGACCCAGTATGGGTTCCTCAGTGGCCTCTGTCCTCAGAGAAATTACAGGCTGCTAAAGAGTTGATAGAGGAACAGTTAAAGCTAGGGCATATTAAACCCTCTGTTTCCCCTTGGAATACACCTATTTTTGTGATAAAAAAAGAAATCAGGCAAGTGGAGACTATTGCATAATTTGCGTGCCATTAATAATCAAATGCAAATCCTGGGACCCATTCAACTGGTCTCCCCCTGTTGACTACCTTGCCTAAGGAGTGGCCCATTATTGTTATAGATATAAAAGATTGTTTTTTTCTCTATTCCTTTGTGTGATAAAGATACAGAACAGATTGCCTTCACCTTGCCCTCATGTAATCAAGAAGACCCTGATCAACAATTTGAATGGGTTGTGCTTCCTCAGGGCATGGCTAATAGCCCTACCATGTGTCAGCTTTATGTAGGTGCAGTCATTAAGCCTGTTAGGATGAAATTTAAAGAACTAAAGTGTTTACATTATATGGATGATATTTTATTGGCTCATAAAGATGAGAATGAGTTGAAGGAAGCTTACCTAATGGTAGTAGAGAGCTTGCGAGCCCATGGATTGCTTATAGCCCTGGAGAAGGTTCAACAGGATCAAGTGGTATCCTATTTGGGTGCTAAAATTGGGCCAATGGAGGTTACCCCTCAAAAAATGGAGATTAGAAAAGATGGATTGAAAACTTTAAATGATTTTCAAAAATTGTTAGGTGATATTAATTGGATAAGACCGTATTTAAGAATCCCCAATTATCAGTTGCAACCATTATACGATATATCATGTGGGGATCCTGCATTAGATTCCCCAAGAGAATTAACATCTGAGGGGCGTGCAGTCCTGGAAGTTGTGGAAAAGGAGTTGGCTAGAGCCTGTATAAAACATTATGAGCCAGAGAAAGAAATTGAATTATTGATTTTAAAAACAAAATATCAGCCCACTGCTGTAGTGTGGCAATCTGGACCAATGAAGTGGATACATCCTAAGATCTCCATCGCCAAAACTGTTGATTATTATCCAACAGCTGTTGCTACCCTGGCAATGGAGGGGATACAACAATGCTTGCAGCATTTTGGGGTACAGCCTGATAAAATAATTCCTTATAATAATAATCAATTGCAAACATTGTGTGCTGTGGTGGATGATTGGGCAGTTTTAAAGTACACCTTTGTAGGAGTGTTTGATAATCATTATCCCCAGAATCCCCTAGTTTCGATTTTTTGAAGCCCATCCTATTGTGATGCCCAAGATAACCAAAGTTTATCCCATAGTTGGGGCTGCTATAATTTATACTTATGGATCTAAAACTGGATGTGGCTCTTATAAAATTAATGATGAGGAGCCGGCAGTGATTCAATTTTTTTCCGGCTTCACCCCAAATTATTGAATTAAAAATAGTGATTGAGGTATTTGCTACTTGTAAGCAACCTTTTAATTTGATTTCACATTCCCAATATGTAGTGAATATTGTGAAAGATCTGGAAGCTGTAGGGAAAATTAAAGCTTCCAGCCCTATTTTTGGGTTACTTGTGAAGTTACAAAAGCTGATTTGGGATCGTAGGTCCCCTTTTTATGTTCAACATATAAGAGCGCATTCAGGCCTTCCTGGACCTATGAGTGCGGCTAATGAAGAGGTTGATGTAGCTACCCAAAGGATATTTGTTTTTCCTTCCCTTATAGAGTCTGCTAGACAGTTTCATGCTAATTTTCATGTTAATGCAAAAACCTTACAAATTAAATTTGGCATATCAAGAGATGCTGCTAGACAAATAGTAGTGCATTGCCCTGATTGTAGCATTCATTTACATCCTATAGGAGTATGTGTTAATCCTAAAGGATTATTGCCTCTGAGAATTTGGCAAATGGATGTGACACATTTTGCAGAATTTGGAAAATTAAAATATCTTCATGTATCCGTAGATACCTGTTCAGGACTTATTTATGCTACTCCATTAGCAGGGGAAAAGGCCCGCAATGATATTGCGCATTGCCTGGAAGCATGGGCAGCATGGAGCAAACCTGCCGTTTTGAAGACCGATAATGGCCCTGGTTACATGGCTATGTCATTTCAGGCTTTTTGCAAACAAATGCAAGTACAACTGAAACATGGTCTTCCATATAATCCACAAGGCCAAGGCATTGTAGAAAGGGCTCATCGCACTTTGAAGGAATGTTTATTAAAACAAAAAGGGGAATTGGTCATAATCGTACCGTAGAGAACGTATTTCCCTTGCTCTTTTTACTTTAAATTTTTTACAATTGGATGAGCAGGGGCGTTCTTCAGCGGAGAGACATACCAATTGGATTCCATCACAGAAAGGCCTTGTACGCTGGAAGGATGTCCTGACAGGATCATGGTGTGGTCCTGACCCGGTGCTGGCCTGGTCTAGAGGGTCTGTATGTGTGTTTCCACAGACACGAGATGATCCTATTTGGGTTCCGGAGAGGCTTGTGCGCCGCTGTAATGTGGATGATCCTTCTGTCCCTCCTCTGGAACGCACATCGTGTGAAGCCGGAGCAAAGATGGGGAATCCTGTTGGTGTTTCCGGTGCTGATGCCGATTCGGCATGATGTGCAAGTTTTTCCTCGCCTTTTTAGTAGTAATAGTAGTTTAGAGTTGCCTTTTTTGCCTAATGATAAGGAGATAGCTGTTAGTCAGAATATGAGTGTTAAATTGTTAGGAGCCTTATGTTTTAAGCAGATTAGAAATATTAGTGAGAGGAGTGATTGTATGCAAGTTTTAGTTGGAATAATACTGTAAGTTTTGAGAGTTCGGTTAAGATTAGTGCTGAAGGTAGGAATGTTAGTTATCTAGTTACCCCAGTGTGTGTGTATCCACCCTTTGTATGGTTGGTGTATAATGGTAGTGTATTGAATGAGATGTATTTGGAATGTAGAGTGATTGTTATCTTACCCTGTGTTAGAATGTTATGCAGTTTCCTTTGGCGGTAGTGACTAGGGTACCTCGTTGGGTACCTGTTCCTGTAGAGGCACCATCATCCATGGAGCTGTATAGACCCAAGAGAGATTTCGGCATCACCGCTGCTATTGTAACTGCTATTTCCCTAGCTGCAGTTGGAGCCACGGTCACGGCAGTTTCCATGTCTACCACAGTTCAAACAGCTGCTGCGTTAAATAATTTATCAGTTAATGTGGCTCATTCTCTGGATGTACAGAGTTCTATAAATGCACAACTGAAAGGTGGCATTATGATTCTTAATCAGAGAATTGATTTAGTGCAGGAACAGATAGATATACTGTGGCAGCTGGCCCAGCTTGGATGTGAGTGGAAGATGAGTGGATTGTGTGTAACCTCAGTGCCCTATAATAATATGTCTTATGCAGTTAATTTGTCTAAGGAATTGTCTCAGTTTATTACAGGAAATTGGTCCAGAGGATTTGATAGAATGATGCAAGATTTGAGACTGGCCATTGTGACCGTGAATTCCACTCGTGTCGATGGCAGAGGGTTTAGCTACCTGGATTCAGCGAGCCATGAACCACCTGAAAGAGTGGGCGGGCATGGGGGCTTTGGCTGTTTGCCTGGTCGCAGTCATGGCTGGCTGGCTGTGTTGCCTCTGCCATATGGTCCGATCCCAAAGGAGAGCTTTTGCCATGATTGCACAAGCCTTTTATGCCGTGGAGGCTGGACAGTCCCTGCAGGCTTGGCTTACTGCGTTAAGGCCTAATTCAACAGGGTGCGAGGCATAGCACTGCACTTGGTGTCCCTGGTTGAACCCAAGGCAAGTATGTCTGACTGCATGCAGGTTGACGCTGATCCTATCCCCTTGGTTCCTTTTATCCTGCCCCAGTCAAAAACAGTGTCGGACAGGTCTGGTCGGATGGGCCAGTACAATGTCCCTTCTTCCCTGGGGTCAGACCTCTGCTTGCACCTGTTTGCTTATAAAACAAAAACGGGGAACTGTGGAGAGCCGGTACCAAGCCTTAAAGATGGCACCTGGCGCTTTGCAGCTTGAGCAATAAACAACTCCATATTTAGGCATGGGCTGTGCTTGAGAGTGGCATGATCAACAGGCTATGTAAGAGATCTATGGAGATCAGCCACGCAGCGGCCGGTCACTGGCTGTGGCACAGGTATAACAGTCAGAGCCGAGGGGTGGTGAGAGGCAGAAGAATCCTGAGTAAACTGCCTTGAGAAGGAACCTGGTTGTCCTGTGTTGTCGCGCCCAGCTCCGCCGAATAAGCAGACGCGGCAACACAGGATTCTTCCGACAGCACTCTTATTGTTCAGCTCTGTTCCAAGATGGAGAAGGACCACGAGCTCGGGAGCTCGTCACTTAAATAGGGCTTGGTGAGGCGTGTGCGTCTCCTATTGGTGCTTTAGCAAGGACCAATCAGACGAAAGCAGCTTGCATCACTCTCTGGACAACTGCGCATGCGTTAACTCTCGAGAAGAACCAGGAAGTAGGAAACCGGCGCCATCTTCTAATGGCGGAGCGGCTCCCGACATCCCCCCCTTTACTTTATAATAAAATGTCAAACGGATGCACCACTACGTCACTGATCAGCCAAAAGCTTCCTCAACTTCCGGCGTTCGAAGTGATCGTGTGGGCGAGACTCTGTACACCTTAATCCCGTGCAATGGGAACACGAGCCCTGGGAGATGTACAGATCCGCTCGACCGCACTCTGGTGCAATGGGAACCTGAGCCCTCAGAGATGTCTGGTCAGAGCAGAGTCTCAATGTCTGAGCATATTAAGCCAAGCTTGGGGGGATGCTCCCTGTTCTACCGCAAGTAATGCCTGCGCAATGACCACTTTGTCATGTCGCTGTTGTCTTTTCAGTTTGCTAAGCATCCAAAGAGAGAGCACTAGTCCACCAGCCAATAGTATACCAAATAATCCTACTCCTACCCACTCCTTAAAATAGGAGAAGGCTGAGGTTATCCAGGTGGAAAATCCTTGAGTGAAGGATATATCTAGACGGGTGGAATTAATTTGAATAATAGCCAATCGTAACCTTTTCATGGTATCATCGAATTCTGTTGACCAATTATATTGTAATAAATGAGAAAGTTCCTTAGAGAGGTTGGCTGCCTTAGTAAAATTCTCATACTGGACAGAAGTAACACACAAGCCAGAGTATTTCATTTCACACCCCAACTGAGCCAATTGCCACAATATATCTACCTGCTCTTGAACCAGATCTATGCGTTGATTAACTATCATCAAGCCACCTTTCAATTGGGTATTTAAGGAGGCTTGTGTATCGATAGCTTGAGTAAGGGAAGATGACAAATTATTTAAGGTATTAACAGTGGCCACTTGTCCTGACAGGGCCAATGAGGAAACAGTCAAGGAGGCAGCAACTGCAGAGGTAGCTATGATGGCCACGATAGCAGCCGTGATACCAAAATCGCGTTTTTGTCTAAACAAGGTTAAAGAACTATCAGTCTGCACAGGAATGGGAACAAAACGGGGCATGCGAGCGACAGTGGCAGTCTCAAAGCTAGAGGCATTCCAACACAAGGTATAAAAACAATCAGTAGAATTACAAACTACCCATACAAAAGGGGGCCATAAACAAACGGGGGTGGGTTTCACCGTTTTTAGATCATTATAGAGAGCACCTTTCAAATCATCTGAGGCAATATCGTCTGTTATAGTAGCCTGGCCCACAGCTCCACCCAGTATCATCGACAGGGGAGTGATATCTGAACAACTGCCATTGATGCCACATAATAGCCAAGTATCAAAGGGATTGATGTCATGACGAAAAGGATCCATCGTAGTAAAATTCCCATATCCCTCAAGGGGTGAGATGGTGAAATGTCCTTTTGGGAGCGTGTGAGCTCTTCGGCTTTGGCACCCTGTCCATGGGAAAATGCTGGTAGAGTCAGGTTGGCTCCCGACACAAAAGGGAGCATATTGTGGTTGATGTTGCCACGAATGTCCTTCGGTTCTTTTCTCAGAACAATTTAAATAGGGCCACCATCCAAAAAGGACGGTAGCATTGGCTCTAATAATGTTTTTTTCCTTAATTTCCTTTTCTAAATGTGCATAGGAATAGTTTCCCAAGGGAATACAAGGATAATCGAGGGTCTTATTAACAGTCTCAGTAGCAGTAAAACAAGACTGCCGTTAATCTTCCAAGTGTCATTGGTAGGGACTTTGGCCAAATTTGTGTCCATAGGTAAATATGGTAAACCCAAGGTCTCATTGGTGGTGAAGAATCTGGGAAACACTTGCGCGTTATGCATGATCGGCATAGGTCTCGGGAACGTTGTCATAATTCCCCATCTCAGCTGCGGTTGTGTGGTGGGTGTGTGGTCGCACATAACAGCGTCAGACTCAGCAGCCACAGGATCAGGCTCAGGGGGCTTCCCATCTTGTTTTACCAGCCGGGTCAGTCGTGCCGGGACCCAAATCGGATTGTCTTGATCCTGCGGGAAAACACAAATAGCTCCCCTGGATCTTATAAGAACGGGATCCGGGCCTTTCCATATATTATTAATGACATCTTTCCATCTAACCTCCTCTCGCAAAGAACTAGGAGAGGCATGTCTGTCTGCTGCGGATTTGCCAGCAGAATCCAAATTTAAAAAATTTAAGGTAAATAAGGCCAGGGAGGTGGAGATCTTAGGTCCTTTGCCAGGGCCTATCCCCCTCTCTGTTTTTTGTAATGTCACTTTGAGGGTGCCATTGGCACGCTCCACAATGCCTTGTGCTAGTGGATGATCACATTGGCCACCTTTTCTCCTGAGAGAGGCGTGGCATGAATAATGCCAGAACAAGTATCTACTGATACATGAACATATTTTAACTTTCCAAATGATGGAAAATGAGTAACATCCATTTGCCAGATGTGTAGTGGTAGAAGTCCTCGAGGATTAACTCCCAAGGACACAGAAGGTCTAAAATCTGCACAATCTGTGCATTTAAGAACAATATCTCGAGCTTGAGCACGAGATAAATTAAATTTGATCTTAAGAGTGTTTGCTGGCACATGATACAGCTGGTGAAATTGTGTGGCTAGCTGAACAGGATCTTGACTCAGCATGATCTGCCTGGTGGCTTTATCTGCTAGCTCATTAGCAGCAGCCATAGGTCCAGGTAATAGAGAGTGTGCTCGTATATGAACAATGCAGAAGGGATGTATCCTACCTCTAATGATATGTTGAATCTCAGAAAACAGGTGGGCTACAGTACTTTTAGACTGAATGACACCCACCGTCTCCAATATTTGTACTGCTTTCACTACATAATGGGAATCTGAAATTATATTTAGGGGTTGATCAAATCGTTTTAAAACCACTGCAATCATTGCACATTCTACCAATTGGGGAGAGGTGTAATCAAAAGGAATTTTAACAACTTCGCCTTCCACAACGTAACTTCCTATTCCAGTATTAGAGCCATCGGTATACACATCTGTTGCATTTTCAATGGGTTCAACTTTGGTTATGGTTGGAAAAATAATAGCATTGTTTAAGACAAATTGTAACAAAGGGTGTTTTGGAAAATGATTATCAATGGTGCCCGAATATGAGCATCTTAAAATGGCCCAAACATCAATAGTAGAACACAGCACTTGTACCTGATGTGCTGTATATGGAACAATAAGAGAATCTGGGGGAACACCAAAATGAGTTATAGCTTGTTGGATACCTCTTAGGGCCAGGTCTCCAACTGTAGAAGGGTAATGGCTCAACACTTTTCCTGGAGAAGTGTGGGGATGTATCCAAAGCAATGGACCATATTGCCACAACACAGCAGTAGGCTGTTGTGGGGAAGGAATAATACATAACTGATAAGGAGCATTTAAATCAAAGCGAACAAGCATAGCATTTTTCAAAGACTCTTCTACCATATCTAATACTTTAGCTGCCTCGGGAGTCAAAGTGCGAGGGGAGGTAATAGCGGCCTCACCCTCAAGAATAGCAAATAATGGCTTTAAATCAGAGGTGGACAACTTTAAAAATGGCCGCACCCAATTTATATCCCCTAACAATTTTTGAAAATCATTTAATGTTCGTAAACCATCTCTCCTAATTGTCAATTTTTGTGGCTTAACTACTAATGGGGTTATGATAGTACCTAAAAAACTACCTAAGGCTCCCTCTTGTACCTTTTCAGGGGCTATAAACAAATTCTTGGTTTCTAAGGTTTTAGACAGGACTAAACTGATATATAGGAAGTGGATGTTGGTAGCCAAGTTGGCTTCCTCTCCGACCTGGCTGTTTCCGCCCTTCCCTCAAGGGGGGGGGTGAAGGGCGGTACCCCGGAGCACATGGAGGATCTGGTCTATACCGCTCCGCCTCATATTTTGCGGCTTCCTCCTCTAATTCTGCCTGCTCTTCGGGGTCTAGATCTCCCAACATCGAGTCATCATCGTCAGAGGACGTCTCCCCTTCTGAGGATAACTCGGCCCTGGGTTCTCGAAATCGCGCCAAACTTGGATATATTTTTGGCGGTTTCTCCTCTTTTTCTTCTCTAACTGGCCTCAAACTCTGCCTTGTTTTACTAACCCTATCTTTTACCGTCTTCTTCTGAGATCTCTCTTTCCCTTCTAAACTCTTTTCTTTTCTGCTTCTGATAGACTGTCTTGGTGGTCATCTAAAAGTCTCTGCCCTTCTTTAACTTCTTTCTCACATCTCTCGTCTGAAATGCAGGATTTAATCAGTTTGAATAATGGCCAAGTACCCAGCCGCAGCTTCCCTTTCTCTTTCTCATTTGCCAGATCCCTTCCTAATTTTGTCCAAGACCCCATAGTCAAGGACCCAGATGTAATAAACCAAGGAGCGATCCTATCTACCTCCTTCAAGAAACTTATGATAACCTTTTCTGGAACCTTTAAATGTCTCCCTCGAAGCAGCGCCCGCACCGCTTCAGACATAGGCTTCAGTTGTTGGTTTCCCATACTTCCTTTATCTACAGGAGCGGGAATGCCTGCTCAGTTATCTACCTGAGACTTACAGCCGGCTATTCGATGTTACAGAAAGGGTACGTACAGATCTTGTCACGCTTCCCACAATTCAGACAAAAGCAGCAAAACAAGCCGAAAATGAAAGCGAGCAATATAATCAGAATGACCCACACAAAACCAATCGTACCTTGCAGGAAAGCGCCTAGGCTCCTCACGCTGCTGGTTCTGAACCCTCTCCAGACGAGCAGTCCGGGGTCCTTCGAGTCGTTCCTTCGCCCGGGGTTGGCCGTTCCCGGGTTTCCGGCACCACTTTGTCGCGCCCAGCTCCGCCGAATAAGCAGACGCGGCAACACAGGATTCTTCCGACAGCACTCTTTATTGTTCAGCTCTGTTCCAAGATGGAGAAGGACCACGAGCTCGGGAGCTCGTCACTTATATAGGGTTTGGTGAGGCGTGTACGTCTCCTATTGGTGCTTTAGCAAGAACCAATCAGACGAAAGCAGCTTGCATCACTCTGTGGACAACTGCGCATGCGTCAACTCTCGAGAAGAACCAGGAAGTAGGAAACCAGCGCCATCTTCTAATGGCGGAGCGGCTCCCGACAAAGTGGCAACTAACGGATTGGGAAAAGAGCTTCACCAATCCTACATCTGATAGAGGGCTAATATCCACGGTATACAAAGAACTGAAGAAATTAGACTCTAGACAATCAAATAACTCTATTAAAAAATGGGGTACAGAGCTGAACAAAGAATTCTCAACTGAGGAAACTGGAATGGTTGAGAAGCACCTAAAGAAGTGTTCAGCATCCCTAGTCATCAAGGAAATGCAAATGAAAACAACACTGAGATTCCACCTCACATCAGTCAGAATGGCTAAGACTAAAAACTCAGGTGACAGCAGATGTTGGCAAGGACGTGGAGAAAGAGGAATACTCCTCCATTGTTGGTGGGATTGTAAGCAGGTACAACCACTATGGAAAGCAGTCTGGCTTTCCTCAGAAACATTGAACATAGTGTTACCTGAGGACCCAGCTATAACACTCCTGGGCATATACCCAGAAGATATTTCAATATACAACAGGGACACATGCTCCACTATGTTCATAGCAGCCTTATTTATAATATCCAGAGGCTGGAAAGAACCCAGATGTCCTTCAACAGAAGAATGGATACAGAAAATGTGGTACATTTACACAATGGAGTACTACTCAGCTATTAAAAACAATGAGTTCATGAAAATTCTTAGGCAGATGGATGGAGCTGGAAAAATATCATCCTGAGTGAGGTGACCCAATCACAAAAGAACAGACAAGATATTCACTCACTGATAAGTGGATATTAGCCCAAAAGCTCACAATACCTAAGATGCAACTCATAGACCCATATGAAACTCAAGAAGAAGAAGGAAGACCAAAGTGTGAGTGCTTTGGTCCTTTTTAGGAGTATCACAAGATTCAACCAGAACTTCCAGGGTCTAAACCTCCAGCCTGAGAACACAAAGGGAGGGACTCATGGTTCCACCTGTATAGGTAATTGAGGGTGGCCTTGTCAGGCATCAGTGGAAGTGGAGGGCCATGGTCCCCAAAAGTTTGTATTCCCTAGTGTTGGGGAATCTGAGAGCAGGGAGATGGGCTTGGGAGGTTGTTTGGAGCACACCCTCATAAAAATAGGGGAGGGGGTATGGGATAAAGGGTTTTGGGGGAGAATGGGAGAGGAGATAACATTGAAAGGTAAATATGTAAAAATACCAATTTAAAAAAAACAGATAATGGGTCTGGCAAAAGAAAAAAAAGATAGTTTACTTATTTCAAATTATTTTCAAAAGTTTCTAGGAAATGCTAATTGGCTAAGATCTTATTTTAAGCTCGCCACAAAAGAAGTTAAGTCTCTGTTTAATATTCTCAAGAGAGATGTAAATCCTAATTTCCCTCAACAATTAATTGACAAAAGAGGAGTAATTTTACAAAAAGTAGATGAAGCTATTATTAATTGGTATATTATATAGACTGATTAGTTATGGCTGTTCTATAACAGTTTTTGATAAAAGAGATTATTAATGCATATTCATATTTCTTTAAATAGTGTCTTCATGACTCTCTGAATGTGGAAGGAGTGGCTGCTGGTGCTTCTGCCCTGATTTTACAAGAACTCTGAATAATTTGCTTTAAAAACAAAAGAGGGGGAACTGTACCCTCCCCCAAGAAGGAGTCTCCCGAAACACTCTCCATCATGCCTTGTTCACTTTTAACTCTCAAAACCTGAAAGCTCATGGCAAATCTGCTGCTGACTGCCTCTGGCATCGCTGAGACTAATAAAAACTATGCCACAGCTATGTGGAAGGACCCTCTTACCCTTAAAAGGAATGGCCCGACCCAGTTCTCATATGGGGCCAAGAATTGATATGCCTGTTTGATACCACAGAAGGCACAGCTAAATGGCTGCCAAAATGATTAATGGAATAAATAGATACCCCCACAAAGCCAGGCCAACTATAAATAAGATGAATAACTTTTGACCTCCAGTGAAGAGAAATCCCCTGAGAATTCCCTTCTTTTTCCTTTCCAGGTAAAAATGAATCACCCATGATGTCTGCTGGTAGAAGTTCTAATCCTGATGCTGGCCTCCAGACTTATACTACTCAGACCTTTGATGGGCCATTGACAAGGACATCAAACAGCTAGAGAGATTGACACCACTAATCTGAAGAAATCCCTCGTTTCGCTGTCTGAAATGATCTCCAAAAATTGCAAAGGACTTTACTGGACTTGATTTACTCTTTTACAATAGAAAAGACTGTGTACAGCTCTTGACTGGTACAGCCCTTAAAGAAGAATGTTGCTTTTACATAGACAAGATAGGGATGGTTAAAAAGAGCATGTAAAAGGTCAGAGAAGGCCCTGAGAAAAGACATAGAGAGAAAGAGAAAGATGAGAGCTAGTATAAGAATTGGTTTTCAACCTCTCCATGGTTGTCAACCCTACTTCCTCCCATCTTGGGATTGGGTTATTTTTGCTGATTTTTTTGGTCCCTGGGCCTTAAATAGGCTGACTAACTTTGTGAAACAACAGATAGATATTTTGGTAGCAAAACCTATTCAGATACATTATCATAAGTTAGCTAAGGAGGACCACAAGACTCAAGATGAGGTTGTTACTCTATCCAGGGTGTTCCCAAAACCCATCTCCACCCAACCTAAAAGAGGGGACTTCTGCCCCTAGACCAAGCAGAGAGGGACCACCCAGAACCCCCTCTGACTGGTGATCTGAATTCTTGCTTAGGGTGCGAGGCTAAGCACTGCAAGGGAATATAAATAAAAGTTAAAAATATCTCTCTGGGTTCCCTGAGGTACAAGCCTGACTGCATAGGGGTTGATGTCAAAAGTATCCCCTCTCCAAGGAAAAGACATTGGGATGGGTATGGCCCTCATGCATCACTGGACAGTGACAAGAGGAATGGAGCCATTATAAAGTCCCCTTCAATTATTGGAGGTTAGGCCTCTATCCCCACCTTCGCAAGATTAGAATCACCATGGCCTTTCTGTACTTAGAGAAGGGAGGAGATATCAGGGGCAACCCTGCTTATACACTGAAGGCCTAAAATCAGCCATAGGCCTAAAATCAGCAATAGGCCTGACATACATACATGCTAACAAGAAGTCTTGGGTCTCTGTGGAAAAACACTGAAACAGATGGCTATAAGCTATTGTAAACAGGCAGCTTTTGTGGAAATTTAGCAGCCTGAGTAGTCATAGACCTTGTAAATAGGTAGCCTTGGCGGATAGTACCAACTTAGATAAGGACAAGTGAATCATAGGCAGAGTCATAGTGACCTGTCCCCTGAACCTTCACCCAGCCAATACCCTGTTCTGAAAGATATCTGTACTCCCCCTGAACACCTATGCTCCAGTGTCATCCCCTTCCCCAAATCCTGCCTTTTTGTGTTTATAACCCCTGGGTGAATAAGTAAAAATTATGATTTGATTTTTTTTAAAAAAGCCAAAATTATACAATCATTAGAAAAAAAAAACATTTTTAATAAATGGTATTTATCTAACTTTAAAAAAAAAAGAAAGAAAAGCATGATGCTGACTTAAAGTTCCATCTCATGAAAATAACAGAGACCTTTAAGGAGGATATAAATAACTCATTTAAGGAAACACAGGAAAACACAGTTAAACAGATAAAAGACCTTAAAGAGAAAACAAAAAAATCCCTCAAAGAAATACAGGAAAACACAATCAAACAGGGGAAGGAATTGAACAAAGGAGTCTAAGACCTAAAAATGGAAAGAGAAACAATAAAGAAATCACAAATAGAGGCAACCCTGTAAATGGAAAACCTAGGAAAGATGTCAGGAGCTACAAATGCAAGCATCACCAACAGAATATAAGAGATAGAAGAGAGGATCTCAGGTGCAGAAGATACCATAGAAGATATTGACACAACTGTCAAAGAAAATACAAAGAATAAAAAACATCCCATACATCCCAAAACATCCAAGAAATCCAGGACACAATGAAGAGACCAAATCTAAGAATAATAGGAATAGGAGAAAGTGAAGAATCCCAGGTCAAAGGGCCAGAAAACATTGTTAACAAAGTCATAGAAGAAAACTTCCCCAACCTAAAGAAAGAGATGACCACAAAAGTAAAAGAAGCCTATAGAAAAATTACACAGATTGGACCAGAAAAGAAAATTCTCCCGTCACATAATAAACAAAACACTAAATGCACAGAAAAAGGAAAGAATATTAAAAGCTGTAAGGAAAAAAGGCCAAGTAACGTATAAAGGCAAACCTATCAGAATTACACCAGACTTCTCAACAGAGACTCTAAAAGTCAGAAGATCCTGGAAAGATGTCATACAGACACTAAGAGAACACAAGTACCACCAGTCCAGGATACTATACGTAACAAAACTCTCACTAATCATAGATAGAGAAACCAAAATATTACATGACAAAACAAATTTAAACAATATATATCTACTAATACAGCTCTATAGAGGATTCTAGAAGGAAAATTACAACACAAAGAGTGTATCTACACCAAAGAAAAAACAAGAAATTAGTCATCTGACAACAAACCCATAAGAAAATAATCACACACACATAATATCACCTCTAACAACAACTATAACAAGAACTAACAATAATCTGTCTTTAATATTTCTCAACAGAGGAATGGATACAAAAAAATGTCATACATTACACAATGGAATATTACTCAGCTATTAAAAACAATGAATTCAAGAAATTCTTATGTAAATCGGATGGAACTAGAAAATATCATGCTGAGTGAAGTAACCCAATCACAAAAGAACACACATGGTGTTCACTCACTGATTATTGGATTTTAGCCCGGAAACTTGAAGTACCCAAGATTCAACTCACAGACCACATAAATCTCATGAAGAATGAAGACCAAGTGGGGGGGGGGGGCTTCAGTCCTTCTTAGAAGGAGTAACATAATACTCAAGGGAGCAAATATGGATACAAAATGCAGGACAGAAATGGAAGGAGGGGCCATCTGGAGATCATTCTACCTGGGTATCCATCCCATGTGCAGTCACCAAAGGTAGATGGTGATGTGGGTATCAGGAGGTGCATGCTGACAGGAGCCTAACATAACTGTCTCCTTAGAGGTCTGCAAGAGTCTGACATATTTAAAGGCAGATGCTCACAGCTAACCATTGGGGTTACCAATGGAGGAGTTAGAGATAAGACTGAAGGAGTTGCAAGGGTTCGGGACCCCATGAGGAGAGCAACAATACCAACCAACCAGAGCCCCCAGGGTCTAAACCACCAGCCTGGGAGCGCTTAGGGAGGGACCCATGGCTCTAGCTATATTTGCAAGGGAGGATGTTCCTGTCAGGTATAGGTGGGAGAAGAGATCCTTGGTCCTATGAAGGGTGGACATCGTGTATGGGGGAATTTGAGGGTGGGGAGGTGAGGTGTGGGGGGGTAGGTGGGAGCATACTCTCATAGAAGCAGGAGGAGAGGGATGGGATAGGAGTTCCTGGGAAGGGAGGGGAAATGGGGTAAGAGAAGAACATCTGAAATGTAAATAAAATATCCAAAAAAAAATATATCTCAACATCAATGAATTCAATTACCCAATAAAAACATATAAGTTAACAGACTGGATATGCAAGCAGGATCCAACATTTTGCTGCATACAAGAAACAAACCTCAATGACAAAGACAGACACTACCTCAGAGTAAAAGGCTGGAAAACTGTTTTCCAAGCAAATGATCCCAAGAAACAAGCTTGAGGGGCCATTCTAATATCCAATAAAATAAACTTTCAACCAAAAGTTATCAAACGAGAAAGGGAAGGACACCTCATATTCATCAAAGGAAACATCCACCAAGATGAACTCTCAATTCTGAACATCTATGCCCCAAAGGCAAGGGCACCCTCATTTGTAAAAGAAACTTTACTAAAGCTAAAAACATACATTGAACCTCACACAATAATAGTGGGAGAATTCAATACACACTCTCCTCCAATGAACAGATCATTGAAACAGAAACTAAACAGATACACAGTGAAGCTAATAGAAGTCATGAACCAAATGGATTTAACAGATATATACAGAATGTTAAACCTTAAAACAAAAGAATATACCTTCTTCTCAGCACCTCACTGTACCTTCTCCAAAATTAACCATATAATTGGCCACAAAACAAGCCTCAAAAGATACAAAAAGATTGAAATAATCTTATGAATCTTATCATATCACCACAGACTAAGGCTAGATTTCAATAACAATGAAAACAAGCAGAAAGCCCACATACCCATGTAAATGAACAACTCTCTACTCAATGATAACTTGGTAAGGGAAGAAATAAAGAAATTAAAGATTTTCTAGAATTCAAGGAAAACTATGACACAGCAATATCCAAACTTATGGGACACAATGAAAGCAGAACTAAAAGAAAAATGCATAGCACTAAGTGCCCACATAAAGAAACTGGAGAGATCCTACCTAGCAACTTAACAGCACAACTGACAGCCCTAGAAAAAAAGAAGCAAACACACCCAAGAGGAGTAGACAGCAGAAAATAATCAAACTCAGGGCAGAAATCAACTAATTAGACACAGAGAAAACGATACAAAGAATCAACAAAACCAAAAGCTGGTTCTTTGAGAAAATTAACAAGATAGATAAACCCTTACCCAAACTAACCAAAGGACACAGACTGTATCCAAATTAACAAAATCAGAAATGAAAAGGGAGATATAACAACAGAAACTGAGGAAATTCAAAAAAATATCAGATCTTACTACAAAAGCCTTTATCAACAAAACTGGAAAAGCTACATGAAATGGATAATTTTCTAGACAGATATCATGTACCTATGTTAAATCAAGAGCAGGTAAATACATAACGTCCAAACCCCTAAGGGAATAGAAATAGTCATCAAAAGCCTCCAAAAAAAAAAAAAAAAAAAAGAAAAAAAAGCCCAGGCCAGATAGCTTTAGTGCAGAATTCTACCAGATCTTCAAAAAGAGCTAATCCCAACATCCTGAAACTATTTCATACAATAGAAACAAAAGGAACACTTGCCTAATTCATTCTATGAAGCCACAGTTATTGTGATATCTAAACCACACAAAAACCCAACAAAGAAAGAGAACTTCAGACCAATTTCAACTATGAATATTGATGTAAAAAATACTCAATAAAATTCTTGCAAACTGAATCCAAGAACACAGCAGAAGCATCATTCACCATGATCAAGCAGACTTTATCCCAGGGATGCAAGATGGTTCAATAATCCAAAAATCCATTAACATAATCCACTATATGAACAAACTCAAAGAGAAAAAATCACATGATCGCCTCATTAGTTGCTAAAAAAGCATTTGACAAAATACAACACCCCTTCATGTTAATAGTATTGGAGAGATCAATAATTCAAGGCCCTACTAAACATAAAAAAGCAATATACAGCAAACCACAGTCAATATCAAATTAAATGGACACTTGAAGCAATCCCACGAAAATCTGGAACAAGACATGGCTGCCCATTCTCTCCATATCTATTCAATATAGTACTCGAGGTCTAGCTAGAGCAATAAGACAACAAAAGGAGATCAAAGGGATATGAATCAGAAAAGAAGAAATTAAGGTATCACTATTTGTGGATGATAGGATAGTATACATAAGAGACTCCCCTGAAAAGAATCTACTAGAGAACTTCTTTAGCTGATAAACAACTTCACCAAAATGGCTCAATAGAAAATTAACTCAAACGAATCAGTTATCCTTCCTTCATACAAATGATAAACAGGCTGAGAAAGAGATTAGAAAAACAACACTCTTCACAATGGTCACAAATATAAATATATAGTATAAATATCTTGGTGTGACTCTTACAGAAGCAAGTGAAAGATCTATATGGCAAGAACTTCAAATCCCTGAAAAAAGAAATCAAAGAAGATATCAGAAAATGGAGAGATCTCTCATGCTCAAGGATTGCTAAGATTAACATAGTAAAAATAGCTAGACTACCAAAAGCAATCTACAGATTCAATGCAATATCTATAAAGATTCCAACACAGTTCTTCAACAGACATGGAAAGAGCAATTCTCAATTTCATATGGTAAAAGAAAAAACCCAGAATAGCAAAAACATTACTTAACAATAAAAAACTTCTGGGGGAATCACCACCGCCTGATTTCAATCTGTACTACAGAGCAATAGTGATTAAAACCACAATGGTATTGGTACAGAGACAGACAGGGTGATCAATGGGATAGAATTGAAGACCCAGAAATAAGCCCACACACTTATGGACACTTGATCTTTGACAAAGAAGCCAAAACATACAATGAAAAAAAAGAAAGCATCTTCAATAAATGGTGCTGGTCTAACTGGTGGTCTGTATGTAGCAAAATGAAAATAGATCCATATTTATCACCCTTGCACAAAGCCCAAGTCCAAGTGGATCAAGGACCTCAACATAAAACTAGATACACTGAATCAAATAGAGGAGAAAGTGAGAAAGAGTCCCGAACTCATTAAATTTCCTAAACAGAACTTCAGTGGCTCAGGCTTTAAGATCAAAATTGATAAATGAGACTTCATGAAACTGAAAAGCTTCTTAAGGCAAAAAGACACAGTCAATAGGATAAATCTACAGTCCACATAATAGGAAAAAAATCTTCACTAACCCCACACTGATAGAGGACTAATATCCAAAATATATGAAGAACTCAAGAAGCTAACTTCCAAAAAAACCAAATAACCCAATTAAAACATGGGGTACAGAGCTAAACAGAGACTTCAGAACAGAGGAATTTCAAATGGCCAAGAAGCATTTAAAGAAATGTTCAAAGTCCTTGTGACCAGGGAAATACAAATCAAAATGGCCCTGAGATTCCACTGTACACCAATCAAAATGGCTAAGATCAAAAACTCAAGTGACAGCAGATGCTGGTGAGGATGTGGAGAAGGAGGAACACTCCTCCATTCCTGGTGGGTTTGCAAACTTGTACAACCACTGTGGAAATCAATCTAGCAGTTCCTCAGAAAACTGGACATAGTACTACCTGAGGACCCTGCTATACTATTTCTGGCATATACCCAGAATACTCCAACACACCAGAAGGCATAGTGTTCCATGATGTTCATAGCAGCCTTATTTGTGATAGCCCGAAGCTGGAAACAACCCAGATGTCCCACAGAATGGATACAGAAAATGTACATTTACACAATGGAGTACTCTTCAGCTATTAAAAACAAAGACATCATGAATTTTGCAGGCAAATGGATGGAACTAGAAAATATCATCCTGAGTAAGGTAACCCAGACCCCACAGGACATACATGGTATGTACTCAATAATAAGTGGATATTAGCCATAAGGTACCAAATACTAGGATAAATTCCACAGAACTTAAGAAGTTTGACAAGCAGGAAGGACAAGTGAGGATGTTTCAATCTCACTTAGAAGGGAAAAAATAATCATGGGAGGCAGACAGAGGGTGATTTGGGCTAGAGAGGGGAGGGGAAGGGGAAAGGGGGACAGGATCTGGTAAGGGATGGGGCAGGAGAGAAGCTCAGAGGGCCAGCAGAATGAATGGAAATATGCAGCCTCAGAAAGTGGGAGGTAGGGAGACCCTCTAGAAAGTACTAGAGACCTGGGAGGTTAGAGACTCTTAGGACTTAATGGGAGTGACCTTAGATAAAATACTCAACAGTGGGGAGAGGAAACTCAAAGAGTCCACCTCCAGGAGATAGACATAGCCTCAAAAGGAGGAGCAGGGTTATCGTCCCACAGTCAAAATTTCTGACTCAGAAGTGTTCCTATCTTAAAGAACTGCAGGACAAAAGTGGAGAAGAGACTGAGGGAAAGGTGGTCCAGTGACAGGCCCAACTAGGGATCCATGGGAGACACCAAGGCCTGACATTATTACTGATGCTATGATGTGCTTACAGACAGGAGCCTAGCATCGCTGTCCTCTGAGAGGCCCAACCAGCAGCTGACTGAGACACATGCAGATACTTACACCCAACCATTGCACTGAAGTCATGGACCCCTCTGGTTGAATTAGAGAAAGGATTGAAGAAGCAGAAGAGGAGGGCAACCTTATAGGAAGACTAACTAAACTAACATGGCTCCCTGGGAGCTCCCAGACACTGAGTCACCAACCAGCAGCATACACGAGCTGTTCCAAGGCACTCCACACATATATAGCAGAGCTGCCTGGTCTGGCCTCAGTAGGAGAAGATGCACCAAATCCTCAAGAGACTTGAAGCCCCAGGGAGGAGGAGGCCTGGTGGGGACAGGGAGAATTCTCTCAGGAACAGAGGGAGGAGAAATGGGATGAGGAACTGTGTGAGAGGAGCACGGAATGGGGGCCAATGGATGGATTGTAAATAAATTTTTAAAAAATTTTTTAAAAGAAAAGGAAATGAGTCCTGAATCAAAGAAACAGAAATGCAGAACACTGTGGGTTTTTCTCACTAAATGGCCCATGCATTTTCTCCTATAGAAGATGGAAGGCTTTTAGTTCAGTTGTGTAAAAGCTCAATACAGAATTGTATTTGCACATAGATGATATACCATGACCCCAGTACACATGCGCTATTTCAAACTAACATTTATTCTGTCTCTATGTTCATCACCACTGGTTATCTTTTATTTTAGTTAAAGTATATAAGGAATAGAAATAAAATGGAACATCAAAAATCCAATACAGCTCTTTATATATTAATTTGAACATAATGAAAGCTATTAAGTCACTTGCATTGTTAACAGACAATGCTGAAGAGAAGTATATGATTTTGTTTGCAAGAATAATAATGCCCCAAGCAAAAAAACCACAACCATCCCCATTAGGGTTCCAGGCATTCTAATGAGAATATGAATAGTCAACAATATAAAATAAAATGCTTTAAAAATACCAAAAATCAAATCATGGAGGAAACCCAGTACACCTGTGTGCCAGGTTGAGCCCACAATCGTTGGGTCTTACTCTTTGCTATGTGCATCTTTTCAAATGATTGGGTATAAAACAACTATTGGCATGTGGAATTAATTCTTTCCTTAATATTATGCTTTACCAAAACTCAGGTCCCAGCGTGGAACAGAAGGAATCACAATGCCTTCATCATCTGCCCTCCAGAAATTATTACTTCACTTACATCTAATTTTCCCAGCATGCTAAATTAGTTGACACTAATTTTTGAAACAAAGCCAGTAAGATGGTTTCTACTTGCATTCTTACTAAAGGTATTGTTTCCAGCGTTTACAGATGCCAGCCGATAACACCATCTTCTACGAATGCGACAGACACAACTCCAACTGAAAAAAAACTGTTTAGAATCCACTACTACTCTCCTCTCACAGAAGAATTTGCTTGCTGTGATGGCTATTCTTGGTTGTCAACTTGACTATATCCAGAATTAACTAAAACCTAAAAATGGAGAACACACCTGTGAGAGATTTTTTTCTTAATTCAAAGTAGGAAGATCCACTTTTAATCCAGACTCTTGAGGTAAGGATTTTGACCTGGGAAGACACACCTTTAATCTGGGTCTTGAAGTAGGAATATAAGCAAGACACACCTTTAATTCAGTCTGTTTGAGTTGGGAAAACCCACCTCTAATCAGGGCCACACCTTCTGTTGGAAACCTATATAAGGCCAGACCAGCAGAGGCAGCAGCCGGAGCAGCCGCAGCCTGCGCCCTCTCCCGCCCGCCCGCCCTCTGCCGCCCTCCACCCGCCCCGGGGTCTCTTCTCCCTTCCTCCTCCTCCACCCATTCCTCCTCCACCCCCCCTCCTCCGCCCGCTAGCGGGGGCCCCCCTCGCCTTCCCGCCCGCCCCTATTGTTCCGCCCCCGGCCTCCCGACCTTCCCCTTCCCGCCCGCTCCCCTTTTCCCCTCAGTCGACTCGCGCCTCCAGTGACCAAAGACTTGACCACTCAAAAGTCCAGCTCCCTGTAACTGCTAGACATGGACACCGGTGTGATTGAAGGTGGATTAAATGTCAGTCTCACCATCAGGCTACTTATGCATGGAAAGGAAGTTGGCAGTATCATCGGAAAGAAAGGAGAATCTGTTAAGAAGATGCGCGAGGAGAGTGGTGCACGTATCAACATCTCAGAAGGGAATTGTCCTGAGAGAATTATCACTTTGGCTGGACCGACTAATGCCATCTTCAAAGCCTTTGCTATGATCATTGACAAACTGGAAGAGGACATAAGCAGCTCTATGACCAATAGCACAGCTGCTAGTAGACCCCCGGTTACCTTACGGCTGGTGGTTCCTGCTAGTCAGTGTGGCTCTCTTATTGGAAAAGGTGGTTGCAAGATCAAGGAAATAAGAGAGAGTACAGGGGCTCAGGTCCAGGTGGCAGGGGATATGCTCCCCAACTCAACTGAGCGGGCAATCACTATTGCTGGCATTCCGCAATCCATCATTGAGTGTGTCAAACAGATCTGTGTGGTCATGTTGGAGACTCTCTCCCAGTCCCCTCCGAAGGGCGTGACCATCCCGTACCGGCCCAAGCCCTCCAGTTCTCCAGTCATCTTTGCAGGTGGTCAGGCCTATACCATTCAAGGACAGTATGCCATTCCACAGCCAGATTTGACCAAGCTGCACCAGTTGGCAATGCAACAGTCTCATTTTCCCATGACCCATGGCAACACCGGATTCAGTGGCATTGAATCCAGCTCTCCAGAGGTGAAAGGCTATTGGGCAGGTTTGGATGCATCTGCTCAAACTACTTCTCATGAACTCACCATTCCAAATGATTTGATTGGCTGCATAATCGGGCGTCAGGGCGCCAAAATCAATGAGATCCGTCAGATGTCTGGGGCGCAGATCAAAATCGCAAACCCAGTGGAAGGATCTACTGATCGGCAGGTTACCATCACTGGATCTGCTGCCAGCATTAGCCTGGCTCAGTATCTAATCAATGTCAGGCTTTCCTCGGAGACAGGTGGCATGGGGAGCAGCTAGAACAGAGCAGATTCATCCATAATCCCTTTCTGCTGTTCACCACCACCCATGATCCATCTGTGTAGTTTCTGAACAGTCAGCGATTCCAGGTTTTAAATAGTTTGTAAATTTTCAGTTTCTACACACTTTATCATCCACTCATGATTTTTTAATTAAAGTGTTTTAATTCCTTTCTCTGTTCAGCAGTTACACTGAGATATCCATATTGTAGTTTTATAAGCTTCTCCCCCCCCCCTTTTTTTTTTTGTTTTGTTTTTTTTTTGTTTTTTTTGGCTCATGAATTTTTGTTTGTCATGGAAATGTAAGAGTGGATTATTAATACATTTCAGTTTAGTTCTGTAATGTCAGGAATTTTTCAAAAAAAATTAAAAGATGGAAACCTATATAAGGACATGGGAGAAGGAAGCTTTGCCCTTTGCCTGTTTTAGAGCCTACTTCCTTGGGATTCCAGTGTATACTGAAGACCTGCTGAGACATCCAGTCTCATGAACTGCGCAACTATTGGATTCTTGGACTCTGTTCATAGGCAGCTTCTGTTGGATTAGCCTGGCATCACCCTGTAAATCATTCTAGTAAATTCTCATTCTCTCTCTCTCTCTCTTTCTCTCTCTCTCTCTTTCTCTCTCCTCTTACATGTATTATATATTTATACATATATACATATGTATATATATATGTATATATGTGTGTATATATATGTATATATGTGTGTATATATGTATACATGTATATAGATATATAGGATATATATGTATATGCATGTATAGGATATATATGTTTATATATTCTACAAGTTGTGTTACTATGTGTGTGGGTTACTCTGACTAATCATTTGCCCTTCATGTTTGTTGACCTAAGGATGTATGTAAGAAAAGGGAGACAGGGAATCTTTAAGAGACAACCTGTACTTACTAAAAGCAATTTTCTAAAGACCTTGTGAGTGAAATGACTCATTGACAGTTGTAGCAAAAGTGACAGGATTCTGTGAACCATTACTTATAACAAGTAGTGTTTCTTTTAACTTACCAATTAATGGAAGGTAAGAAAGAAGAACCTAATATTATTAAATAGAAGACATTGCAGGCATGGTATATAATCATACTCCAATGCTGATAGAACTCTCCCAAGTTTTTGAGATCCTGGGACTCACATTACACTCTTCCTTATTAGGAGTTGTCAGAATCTTTAGGAAACACTCAAATATCCACATCAAGGCCATATGAGTCTTTTGAATCAGACACTTAGGGATAAACTGTATTTGTAATTGTTTAAAACTCTCCTGAGGTCATTTTAATAGACAGTCTAATTGAAAAGCAAACAAGCATCCCCTTCAGCCTTGTTACCCGCCCACACAGCTCAGCTTCCTTGCCATCTGAGGGTATGGCCAGATGAAGAAATGAGGTACATTTGCTTCCTAAGAATGTTAATTTCCCCAGCTAGGGGCAGAACAGGAGCCAGAAAATACCAAATGCAAGTTGATTCTATCAAATAAAATTCTGGAGAAAAACTGAAGAGTTGAAATGAGTTTCAGCTCTTACCTAAGGGCTTGCTTCTGCCAGAGAAAATAACAATAGACCAGGATGCTCCAAACCTCCCGAGTACCTCCACACACTCACACCTGTGCTACTTCTTTGGAGCCTTCATGGACTCACCGTGGGCGTGTTTGTGGCTCAGTTGTGATGATCGTTAGCCTCAGTTCCCTTTCATACACAGAATCTAGAGTATTTGAGCATCTGCTTAACGTTGCAGCTGGGCAATGCCCTTGGATAGCTTCCTTTGTAAACTGGCCTTCACATGGGGTCCCTGACCTCCGTTTTCTCCTTTTCCTTCTCCTTTTCCTCCCTTCCTCTTCTTTTTGCTATAGCCTTGCTTCTAAATATAAATCACTTTCATAACTTTCAACAGCAACAAGATTTCCATTTATTGTAAAATATACTTTTATTTTCTTTACAATAGTGCCTGTTTTCAGGTCTCTTTTTGCTTCACTATGTTAAAAATCCTTGTTGAAAACTATGAGTTTTGTTTTGAACAAATTCAGGGTTTTCTCAAATATTTCCCATGAGTGCATGGAAGAGGAGAGGGCTATATCTTCTTCCACCTCTTTAAACCATCAAAATATACAGAGAAACTTTGACAAGTTATCTCAAAAAAAAATTTTTTTTTCAGAATGCTTGCGCTTCTAAGGGGTCAAACGTCCTTACTATGTCACTGTTAATACAAATACTCTTTGGGTGTTTGGAAGTAAAGTTATGTCATCTGTATCTTGTTCTTCTCTCTGTGTTTGCACAGTGTAAGCAGACCATGCCACCACTGAGGTGGTCCAACATACACAGCACAGTGGGCAGCAGTGATGTGGTGCCTGCCCACCATGTTTGGATCCGCATTGTTTCAGGAAAATCGACACATACTCCTCCTGTGGGATTAGGAGGACTGTAGCCCAAGGGTAACTCCTGACACAGATGAATTAACAGAACCTAGCATTTCCTTATTGATGTAAATAATTGCCTGTAAAGGGAAGACTTGTTGTTCACCTGAGACATACATACTGTGAACATTGTGAGAGTTGGCCTTCACTTATCTATGTGTTTTCTGCTACAAAGGAAGGATTGACTTTCAACAAATTAACCTTCACAGTGATTTCACTGAGGCTGGCTGTAGAGCTCAGGAAAGAATGTGTGCTCAGCAAGCACCAGGCCCTGGGTTCAATCTCCATACCTAAATAACAGTAATAACAACCAAAAAAAAATCTAGATTTTTTTTTGAGGTTGTTCTCAGACAGTATTTGACAATAAAACTGTAAAGGATAAGAATTGGATCTCTCTGGGTCTGGAACGGTGATGCCTCAGTAGTTCACAATGATAGATACTCTTGCAAAAACTGTGAATTCAGTTCCCTGAATCCACAGTAGGAAGCTTACAGCCACAAGTAACTCCAGCTCTAGGGACCTGACAGCCACATCTGGCCTCACAGGCACTGAATACATGTGTTACATACATACTTCAAAAATAAATCATTTTTAGAAGAACTAATTTTTATCTACTGATACATTTCTCATTTTGTATTATTAAAAATTCATATGGAACTTACTATTTTGTAAAAATATAAAGGTAACTTTTCTAGGAATTCTTTTTTTTCCTACTTAATTGAAAATTTCCTCTGCCTTGAGTTACAAATTTGTAAATGTATTTGGGTGCTTCTGTATTTTCTAGTCTGTTCCATGTATTTGTCTGTCTATGAAGAAGCAATTAACTTGTGTATACAAATGGCATATTCTAGAACCATCAGAAGCAAGTGCGTGCTCAATCAAGTGTTTTCTATCTAACATTTCATCAAAGAACTAAAAGGAGGCTACTGTAAAATTTGTCAGCATAGAAAAGGCTTGAGTTAAGAAAACAAATTTCCTTAATGGAGAACAAGAGTGAAAGTTAAGAGAAGTCAGAGATTGTCAGTGTACACAGTCCAAGCCCAGCTTCGGCTCCATCTCTCCCCACAACCAACGCTTGAGGGCAGCACCTGCTGGTGGTTTGAACCCTCGGGGCTCTCCTGTGAAAATTCACCCAAAACACAGGAATGGAGAGCAAGTCGTGGTTGCAATCGCCAGTTTTCTGAAGCTTTGAGAGACATTGGTGACAAAGTGGTGGGAGGTTGGTGGATGGAATCGGAGACATGAATTCTTTACCATTGGATGTAACAGAATTTGAGGCTGCTCCGGGTCCTGTCGGCAAATCCTGATGAAGAGAGTTGATGGACCCAGTACTCTGTGAGTAACCTCTCAGGAGCAAACAGACTAACGGGTTAAAATAACTGTGAGAAAAAATAGAAACAGCCTAAGCAGCAAAAGGGCACCCCTGAGTAACAGACTGTGAAATAAAGAGGAAATCCTAACACAGCCTTCTGCTGCTTCACTCCGCACACTGCCTCCTGGAAATACCTCAATAAAGAACACCAGGACACACTCAGTGAGGTGGCTCTGGGACTAAGGTATTCCCACCAAGCTCCCAGAGATCTACACCGTAGGAGAGAACTGGACCCATTAAGTTGTCCTCTGACAACACAGGTGCTCTGGTGCAAGTACACCCACAAGAAATAAACTAAAATGTGCTTTTAAGTGATTTTAAATGTACAATTCTGCTGTAAATAGCCCTTGCTGGTGGCTACAATAGTAGAAGGGAGAAATTAAAGTACCATATCAGAGAAAGGAGAGAGCTCTCACAAGCTGAAAGCCAGTACAATTAGCAACATTGTCTTTAAAGTTTCCTACATGGGAACAATGTTGTTTTTATATAGAGATATTTTTAAGTTAACAATGTTAAAATAGCAATAAACCATACAAGGGCCCAAGTGTGTGTGACATTTATTCTTTTATCTGATGTTTTTGAAGAACCTCATAAGACTTTTGCTTACAATAAAAACACCATTTCCCATGAACTCAGCAATCTAAGATAATATTATTTTCCTGCATTTGTTTATATTTATTCATTATCTCTTTAAGGGCCTCTCTTTGTTTGATTGTATTTTTCTGTATCTCTTCAAGAGATTTATTCATTTCCTCTTTAAAGGTCTCTATCATCTTCATAAGATTAGATTAAGGTCATTTTCTTGCAACTCAAGTGTGTTTGGATATTCTCCTTACTGTGTGAAAATACTGCTTTGAGAGACCTCGCACCAGCATAGGAGCCTGAGAATGCTCCAGGCAAGATCTCCTCCTTGCCTCCCAGTCACCTACTTCCCTTTCTGCCAATCTTATTCTCTGAAGAACTCCCAACATCCCAGTTCCCTGGACTCCTGAGACCTGTGTTCTCATCCGACCTCCATCTCCATCCCATTTTGATGTCACTCCAGGTGACGTCATGCCACCTCTGCTCCTAAGAGCTACACCCTGCCAGATACAGCTTCCCGACTCGGTGGGGTATGAACTGCTCAACTGCACCTTGCCCTCTCCATCCTCCTGACCTCCTCACCCTTCTTGCCCTTCTTGCCCTAGTGGACTGAAATCTCTGAAGCGGGAACCAAGATGGTTTTTCTTGATTTGCTGCTGACAAGTCCCTGTTGACAGCAGTGATGATGCCAAGTCAAGGAACACTGACAACTGTAGAGACTGTTGTGTCTTTCAGTCCATGAACAGACTAACACAGTATCTCTATTGTCATTTACCCAAATTCTTTTTGAAATATTCTGATTTTCACTGTGTACATTTTAGGTATACTCTCTTGTATATCTTACTGATATTAATTTTAATTTCACTTGTAGCTCATTCATGCATAAAGATATAGATGCAGATTTTATCCATAATTCATGTACAACTTGGTTGTCCCTCATTACTTCTAATGAGACCATATGGTGGCTCACTGATTTCCATATCTAATTAATCTGTGACCTCTGAGGCCACTTTCCATTGCTGTTCATGTATGGATACACAAGTATCTTCAGCGTCTTATATTTCTTTTACTAGTTCCGTCTCCTGCTGTGTTGGATTGGCACATGCGGACTTCCTCTACCATCAGGAAGCCTGATTCTAAGTCAGGATGGGGCTCTCTCAGCTGACTTCCTGCACAACAGGGCTACTGCAGCAAATCTCACCCTTCACCTCCCTACTGAAGCTGAACTCCCATGCCATGATGTGGACTCTCTGAAGTGCAAAGCCTTGCTTCTAGAGACCTGAGACTTGTATGACCTTTAATCAGGAATAATCTCATGGAGACTGATGAGTGGAGTCTGCTTCATTCCTAAAAAGCTATAGTGAACAGATCTGTGACCACTAAGAGGTCCTGCACTATTTGACAGGCCCCACTGGATAGACCAGCACCTTAGCTTCCCAAGATCGCTTTCAGCTTTTTATAGCTTTTAGACAAGAAAGTTCTCTATGTAGAAAAGAATTACCTTATAGATATAATGTTACAAAGAAAAGAATTAAAATCCTTTACACACGCAAATATGCACAGACACACATACATTCATACACACACATACACACACTCTCACGCCCAGCTATCTGTCTCATCAACTTCAAAAGTGTTTATGCATGCTTACATACATACATATATATCTTCATATGTACATATAAACAAACAGACATATACATTTGGATGGATGGATGGATGGATGGATGGATGGATGGATGGATAGATGAGGCAGAGACCCCCCAAGCCATCAACCTTATTTCTTTTTTTTTTTTTTTTTTTTTGGCCTTTTTACATCTTCTTAGACAAAAGTTCTTAGAAAATTTCTCAGAGATAAAATGTTATAAAATGAGTGTTACAGAAGGATGTTGATCTTAAGTTCAAAGCAGTATTTCATTCTATATGCTCATTATAAGTCCAAAGCAATTTTCACATGGCCTTGCCTTATCACAGTGCACACCTGTGGCTTTATTCTCCTTGAGCACAAATTTGTCCCAAGTGTGTTTCTCTTTTTAGTGTAATTATAAAAGCTCATTGTATTTTACTATGCAGCCTTTGCTTACTATGAAGGGGACTGGGGACATTTTACTCTCGATTAAAACTTTATTATATCTTTCTAGCAAAACAGCTAAGACCATCTCTTAAAACTTTCTTCCTAAAATTATTTGAATCAAATTGGGAATTCTATGGTATCATTAATTCATCTGGACAGCCTTAATTCATAAAAGTTCCTCTTTATGTTGATCTACAGGAAATCTGCTCAATAGGATGGGCTAATGCACAGTGATTATTATATTAATTTTAATAATGACAGAAAAGACATAGCAGCTGCAAGAAGCAATTCTGAGATGAAGTCCTTTTGGACCTTGACTCATAGAGCTCACCCATCGCAGATCATGCAAAGGTGGTCGGCCACCTCCAGGAAGGCTACCTGCTAGCCTTAGCCTTTCCTCGATGGCTCCTGACACTTTGAAGACTCAGCTGTGTCATGTGATGCTTTTCTGGAACAGTCTTATGAGAGAATGTTTTTGCTGAAGCAGATACATGGCAGGATATTTTACTGAGAACCGACTCCTAGTGTTTTTCTGGAAGCTGCCTACATGCAATGTTTTTGCTAGAGTGGATGCTTGAGAGAACACATGATGTTTGGAAAGTGTACAGATATTAACCTGACAGACAGAGGATGGTGTTGTGTGGTACTGGTTCACCTTGCCACTCTTTGCTTGTCTTTGTTGGGCTTTGCTGATGCTGGTCTTCCCTGATGAAGTTATAGCACTGGTTCACTTTACCTACTTCATGGATCATCATTTGAAATGACTTCATAGAATTGCACCCAAGAACTTCAGGTGATGTTCTGGCAGCTTCTTGTTGCTTCCACAGACTCTGACCAACTGGGAGAGCCTCTCGGTTTCTTCTGGATTGAACTGCCATTGCTGATATATGAATGGTGTTTGTGAGTGGACTGAGCTACCTCTGCTGATTCATGTGAACTGAGCCACCAATATCCTGACAACATAGATTGGATTCACCATTAAGAACTATTTCTAACCAAATCCACATCCTTCTTTGCCCTAATTAGCCTTTCCTTTCCACTGCCTCTGGTGGGTGGTCGACTAGAAGGGAGTTTAAAGCATTTAAGTACACTTATTAAAGTAGGTTTTGAAAAATATAAGCCTACATTGTCCTCCAACATGGAAGTAACCATTCCTTCAAGAAAATCACAATGGTTTAAACATTCTCTGTAGCATGAAACACCTCTGAAGCTCTGACCACTCCTCCCTTCAAATGGTGTACTGAACATGGGCAATGGAGTGTGTGCTCAAAACATTGTGTTCATGGGAAGCAGGAATCTCAGAATTTGTCCTCATCAGATCCTGACATGGTACTGCTACTTAGTTTCAGGAGTCTGAAACTAAAGCAGAAACCTCTTTCAAGGACACCTTGTCAGTCTGACCTCAAAGCACATAATCTTAGTCATTAGGACCCCATCAAAGTGAAGTCATCATCAACTATCTGTCTTTCTAGCACAACTCTTGGGCATAGACCCAATCTCT
Organism: Mastomys natalensis; assembly: GCA_021653895.1. NCBI lineage: Eukaryota > Metazoa > Chordata > Mammalia > Rodentia > Muridae > Mastomys > Mastomys natalensis. Next base: position 839,222 of record JAJTUV010000890.1, read on the forward strand.
GTCAGATACACCAGTCAGAAACCAGTCACTTTAACCTCCATCCTCCAGGATGGTCTGTTTCCATAGACCCTCTTGCAGAAATAATGTGATCTGCTTTGGTAGACTTCTATGCCCAGTACAAGCATGCTGAGTGAACATGATAACAATTAATCTGTGAAAGAAAGCACTAACAATTTATTAAAACAGCAATTTATTTAAGCACAACATGAAAAAAACCAGAAGAATAAAAAGGCTATTTCTAAGGGTGGTGTGAGGGCTGGCTGTGGGGCAGGAAAAGCTGCTATATTGAAATCCAGAATGATTATGTCTGGACATCAAACTAGTGCTGTCTGTAGAGCAGATGAAAGAGAGACCTCATAAGTGATAGAGTGACAGGGTCATTATCTAAGGAGTTAGAACAAGGGTGAGATGTGTGAAATGCCACTGCGTCTGTTGACATGGTGAGACACAGGTACCACAGCTGCTAGAAGGTGGCTGGCTGGACCACTAATGCTATATCTGGTTCCAAGAGAAGAACATTCTGGTGGATTTGGGGCTCTCTGTCACTGATGAACAAGCTGGTTCTGGCCACAGTTTCACTGATGGAATCCACAATTCAATCTCTGAATCTCCAGATGTGTAACTCCCCAGATCTAAGGATGAAGACAAATCTGCAGCCAATGAAAGCTTGTGGAGAAGGGGAAGTGGTATTGGGGGTGCAAGAGACAAGGTGAGACCTTCTCTCAGCCTTTCCAAAGAAAGAGAAGATCATGTTTTCTGGGAATCTCGACTGTGTCCTATAAAAAGGTCATGTGCCCAGGCCAGGGTCGAGTGACAGCTCCTGCAAACAGGAGAATCTCAAGTCATCCCCAGCATACCAGGTACTGAACCTCACATACAGGGTCTCAAACATCTACCTGAGTCGTCTTCATGGGCTCTCTCTGACTCCTTGGGCTCATACTGCAACTCCACGAGAAGCAGATGAACACGGGGATTCGGATCTGAGTATGGCATGTTCATAGTCAAGTAGGCCTTCAGCTTTTTCAGAATGGACAGGTCTGAGGTCTGACAAAAGTCCTCAGGGTATTTGTCTATCCATATGTCCAGGAAGGAATAGAGGATGCTGCGGAGAAGGAATGGACAACACAGTCAATGGCCAGGGCTTTCTTTCACCAACACTCCCATGGCTTCTGTCTACAGGGAGGACTACAAGGAAGAGATCCAGCCCTATGCAGAGGAGTACTGTGAGCAGGGCTGTGAGGTCCTCATGAGCAGGGAGCCTCATAAACCTCATTGCCAGCCTGTAGTGGAGAACAGCTGAGCAAGCCTCCTGGCATGGCCTGGTATATGAACAGAGTCTCACAGTGGCACTTAGGGTCCAGACTCCCCCATCTCACCACTTGCAAGAACCATGCCCATGCAATTCTCATCCTGCAGGCACTGCGTGGACAACAGTATGGTACTAGAATCCAGGAGAAGAATGAGAGCAAAGCATAGGTTTCTTGCCTTAGGAACCCAAATGACCCCACACTGGAGACCTAAATCCTTTCTCTAGTTTCAAAACCCACTCACCTCTTTACTTGTTCATCCTCTTTGCAATCTGGGCAGAAGTCTGCATACCTAGAAGAGACCAGAAGAGATGTCACCTGTAAAATCGCAGGCACCCACCTAAAAGTCATCAAGAGGGGCAGGTGGCTACCTGGACATGAGTCAAAATCCAGAACCTGGAAGTTCTGTCTGCTCTCAGAATTATTAGTTTGCCTGCATACAGTAGATGATTCAAAGATGTTTGTGCAATGGGTGAGCACAAACGTCTCTATTCAGACATCTCAGTGATCACAGGCCTCTCAGATTTCCCTCCATAGGTCTCCACTCTGGACACATCTATATTTTGTACTTAAATAGAAATTCTGGAACATTCTTTACAAATGGGAGAAGTGCTTCCACTAAGGCCTCAGAAATATTAAACAAAAAATAGAAAGCTTCTTTAAGGTACAGAGGACAGCTACATTCATTAGGGTCTCAGTTTGGACAGCACACTTCCTTGGGCCAAGCCTGGGAGAAGCATTTTTCACTCCATACTTCTGGGTACAAGAAGGAGAAACAGTGCTTTCAAGAACCAACAAGAGAATCTCAGACCCCTGATCTTGGAGGTGGGCACTTACCATTTCAACAGGAGATCCAGCACATGCTGTATAGTAGTGAAGTTTCAGTAGGAGTACAAGAAGGCAGGGTCAAAGAAGGGGTCCGCACCCCTCAGGGATGTCACCAGGTGGTTCACCAGCTTTTCCACCATGTCTGCAGTGATGTGGGGCTCTTTATAATCCTCCTTCATGTTTTTTGGGATACACTCATGCTCAAGAATCATCAGGATTTATGGTTCAAACAAACACAGGTCTGCAACATTCTCATTGGTTATTATCACTACAAGTCTTCCTCAATCACTACAGTGTCAAACACTCAGAGCAAAACTAGGGGAAACTCTAAGAGTTTCAGAGGGTACCCTGTCTGCCAAATATCACAATGAGGACTGACCACCTTATTCACCTTCTGCTCTGTCAGTGACCTTTCCTGCAATATCAGCAGCAACAAGAGATGCTGCCCAGGCAGACATGCAAGTCTTCAAATTAGAGTTGGAAATTAAACTGCAAAAATTGACTAATAAGCAACAAGACTTAAAAGTGCATCATGTGCAGGAAAGAACAATAATTCCATGATATGTCAATCACTGCTAGAAAGAGCTGTGAACCAGGATTACAAGGAGGGACAGGATACTTCTGGAGTGTTGGCTTTTCCTATTGTTGAAATAATTGACCAACAGGGCAATAGAGTCAGACAACATCAGATGTTAGAGTTCAAAGTGATAAAAGAGTTAAAAGGAGCTGTAGCACAGTATGTGCCTACTGCCTCCTTTGTACAAGCCTTATTAAAAACTGTGGTAGAAGCAAATTTAACCCCCCAAGATTGGAAAACTATTTTCAAGGTCACACTGTCAACAAAGGGAGATCTCAGTGGGAGTTTATCTACGATCAAACAGGGTCCCAATGAATCCTTTCAGGAATTCATAGACAGAGTGCTAAAAGCAGCTGGTAGAATTTTTGGAGACCCTCAGGCAGGAGTTCCTTTTATTACAGAACTGGCTTATGTGGATGCTAATGCAGCCTGCTGTGCTGCCATTTGGCCATACAAAGCAAAGACAGACTTATCTGGATACATTTGTCTTTGTGCGGAAATTGGACCCTCATACAATCAGGGTCTGGCTATGGCTGCTGCTTTGCAGGGAACTATGGTACAGGCTATGCTTTCACAGCACTGAGGGGATAAAGAATTCTTTAAATGTGGAGGCAATGGGCATTTTAAGAAAGATTGTCCAAAAAGTAGGGGCATGGACAGACAGAAGAACCACTCCCTTGGAATCTGTCCCCAATGTAAGAAGGAAAGTCACTGGGCCAATGAATGTAAATCTAAAATGGACAATCAAGGCCGTCGATTGTCAGGAGATGAAAGGAGGGGTCAACCTCACACCCCAAAACACCCACCACAGGCAGCTTATGGGGCCATGAAGCTGCTGCCAAGCCAAGGAAATCCATTTTTTAACTTATCAGAGCAACCTCAGGAAGTGTAGGATTGGACCTCAGCTTCACTACCTATGCAGTACTGACCCCAGAAATGGGAGTTCAGACACTGCCCACAGATATTTTTGGTCCCTTACCTTTGGGGACTACTTCTGGGCCAAAGCCTCACTATTATAAAAGGATTGTACCCAGGAATTATAGATAATGACTATACAGGAGAAATCAAAATCATGGCTGCTTCCCCCAAATGGCATTATAACTGTACATGCAAATAAAAGAATTGCTCAAATTATTTTAATTCCCTTACTTCTGCTACCCTCCATGTTTGCTAAAAGTGATAGAGGACAAGGTGGCTTTGGTTCCTCTGATGTCCACTGGGTCTGATCTATTACTAATAAGAGACCTAACCCTAAGATACTAATTGAAGGAAAAAGTTTTGAAGGACTAATAGATACTGGGGCTGATGTAACAATTATTAGAGGACAGGATTGTCCATCAACTTTCCTCCTCTCAGGTACTCTCACTCACCTCCAAGGGATTAGTTATTCCAATAACCCAAAACAAAGTTCCAAACTTCTAACCTAGAAAGATGGGGGAGGCAATTCAAGACGAATTCAACCCTATGTCATGTCACATTTGCCTGTTACCCTCTTGTCACAAATAGGACTTATAATGTACAGTCCTAATGAAGTAGTGGCTAAACAAATGCTGCAACAAGGATGTTTACCTGGTCAAGGACTCGGGAAGAAAGGACAAGGCATTAAGACATTTGAAAAACCCAAGCCTCACTCCAATACTAAAGGCTTGGAGTATTTTCAGTATCAGCCACTATCTTGCCTGCATCCCATGCTGATAGAATTCAATGGTTTCATAATGATCCAATGTGGGTTGATCAGTGGCCTTTATCCAAAGAAAAAGTAGAAGCCGCCTCTTCACTTGTGCAGGAGCAATTAGAGGCAGGGCATATAATAGAATCCCAATCACCATAGAATATTCCAATATTCTATCAATAAATGTCAGTTGTTACAAGATCTAAGAAAGGGTAATAAAACCTATGGGAGCTTTACAATCTGGGCTTCCTTCTCCTGTAGCCATTCCTAAAGGATATTATAAAATAGTGGATTTGAAGTATCATTTTTTTACTATTCTTTTGCACCCCCCAGGACTGTGAATGATTTGCCTTCAGTGGCCCTTCTACAAACTTAAAAGAACTTATGAAAAGATACCAATGGATTGTTCTTTCTCAGGGCATAGCCAATAGCCCTACACTATGTCAAAAATTTGTGGCACAAGCCATTCAGCCTATTAGGCAGCAATGGCCAATAATATACATTAGGAAAAGACCCTCAGGACTTGCTTTTATGTTATTGGGATTTACAACAGGCATTAGCTGATAAGGGACTACAAATAGTTCCAGAAACAGTACAAACTCAAGACTTATATAATTACTTAGGTTTCAGGCATACAGATCAAGCCATCTACCCACCCCCCCAAATAATTATCTGTAGAGATAGTTTAAAAACTTTAAATGATTTTCCAAAGCTGTTACATGATATTAATTGACTCCATCTCTATTAAAAACATACTACAGAGAATTGAAACCCTTGTTTGATATTCTTAAAGGGAGTGTTGATCCTACTGCCACTCGAGCCTTAACCTCAGAAAGATTATTGGCCTTGCAACAAGTAGAAAGATATTGAAGAATGATTTGCTACTTATATAGATTATTCTTTGCACTTACATTTGCTGATTTTCAATACAACTCATACACCTACAGGACTATTGTAGAAAAAGCTCCTCTCATGTAGATATACTCAAGGATATCTCCTAAACATAATATACTGCCATATTATGAGGCAGTGGCCCATATGATGATACTTGGAAGAAAAAAAGTCTTGATTTATTTTGGCAAAGAACCTGATATCATTATTCAGCTCTTTAATGTGGACCAAAATACTTGGCTAAAGCAGCATGGTATGGATTGGTTGCTTGCTCAAATAGGATTTAGTGGCATTATAAATAATCATTACCCTCAAGATAGGCTGATAAATGATGTTATATTTCCCAACATGACATCTCTACAACCTCTACATGATGCCCTTTTAATTTTTACTGATGGCTCCTCTAAAGGATGCATGGGATATCTCATAAATAATCAAGAAATAGTCATAGAGACTCCTGGGCTCTCTGCCCAATTAGCAGAACTAACAGCAGTACTAAATGTCTTTCCAACTGTGAATGATGCTTTTAATCTTTTTACTGATAGTCTATATCAGTATATTCCTCTACTGGAAACCTGTGGTACATTTCATTTAAATACCCCAGCCACATCTCTGTTTTCACAATTGCAAACCATCATTCTTACTCGAAAAAAAAAAAAACCCTTTTACATTGGTCATATATGAGCTCACTCTGATCTTCCAGGACCTTTGGCTGCAGGCATGGCTGCATTGACAGAACTTTGATGGGGAAGCTTTAGCTACAGACCCTATTTTTTGGGGGAGGGGGGCTAGATGTGATCATAATAAGTTTCAACTCTCTAGTCACCCCTTGGGACACTGACATAAGATTACTAAGGAACAAGCCACAATGATTGCAAAACAATGTCCTGACTGTCTTACATTATCTCCAGTTCCTCTTTTGGGGATCAATCCACGAGGCCTTATGCCTAGTCATATTTGGTAAATGGTTGTAACTCATCATGCAGAATTTGGAAAATTGAAATATATACACGTATATATTGATACTTGTTCAGGATTTCTTTTTGCTTCAATGTATATGGTAGAAGCTTCCAGAAATGTAATTGTTCATTACCCCCAAGCCTTCAATGCTATGGGATTATCTAAAGTCAACAAGACAGATAACAGACAAGCCTATACTGGAAACAACTTTACATCCTTTTTTAAGGAGCTTGGTGTTGAACATAAGACTGGAATTCCTTATAATCCTATGGGACAAGGGATTGTTGAATGTGCACATCAAACTTTAAAAAATTGGCTTTGAAAAACAAAAAAGGGGGAGTTGTAACCCCTAAGGTCACCAAAAGTACATCTTGCCTTTGTCTTATTTATTTTAAATTTTTTGCAAACTGATGCCAAAGGTCAGTCTGCAGCTGATCATCACTGGCACTCAACAACTTCTAATACTTATGCCATGGTTAAATGATGAGACCCCTTGACTAACACATGGAATGGTCCTGACCCTGTCACAATATGGGGATGAGATTCTGTTGTAGTTTTTCACAAGAGAAAAATGGAGCAGGATGGCTGCCTGAGAGGCTAGTATGGCAGATGGATACAGAGCCTAGTAAGGATCCTGATGATGATATCACCAGTATTGAAGACATCTATGAATCCTCATCAACCTGATAAGTTGACCTGGAGCATAGTTTCCACACTAACAGGAGAACATGTGCTCACCTCACAGTCACCTCTCAAAGCCCTTATACTTGGTGGCCAGACCTTGTGTTTGATCTTTGCCAATTGGCAGCTGGTCTGGATACAGCCTCTGGCACCTCACCCAGCTCCCTTCCATATTTTGATAATACGACAGGAAGGCATGCAGTCATATGCTGTCATAGCCTCCTTTCTAGCTGCTGGCTTTTAAATACTGATTTTTATGTCTGTCCCAAGAACCAGATCAATAAGGTCCAACAATAACAATGTGGTGGAGCTCAACATTTTTTAATGTTATTCCTGGGATTATGTTACCACAGGTAATGCATCCTGGAAACCTTCTTCTTCTTCCTGGAATCTAATTACTGTTAAAAAGAATAGATCAAGCACCTGTACTTTCTTGAAGAATACCTCCTCTTTGTATAGTTCACCTTGTGGAAAATCAGGTGCATGCAACCCCTTATATATAAGTTTTACTAATTCAGGGGAAAAAATCTAAAAGAAGATTGGATTAAGGGAAAAAACATGGGGACTTCAATTATACAAGGAAGGCTATGATAATGGGCTACTTTTTACTATTAGGCTTAAAATAGAGGTCATTACAACCTCTGTAGGGCCAAATAGAGTTATGGTACAGCCATCTAAAAATAAGCAGAAAAAGAAGCAGGAGCCCTCACCTTCTGCCACTCCAGGATATTCTACTTATATATTTTCTACTATTGCCTCTATAATGACTGACTATCCTGAATTTTCTAACCCACTTACTGAGTTAATGTATGGCATGTTCTCTGGGCTTAATGATTCCTATCCAAATATTACATGGTCATGTTGGCTTTCTTATGGTATTGCTCCATTCTATTATGAAGGAATTGCCTTCATCTACACTAATGTCTTTTATACTAATACTTCCACATCCTGTTGCTGGAATCAAAAATTTGGAAAAGGAATTTCTTTACAGGAAGTTTCAGGGACAGGAACTTGCATGGGCCATATATACAAAGATAAACTACATTTATGTAAACAGACACTATCAGTTTCTATCTCCTCCTATATTATTCCCCTGTCAGAGGGATGGTGGGCTTGTTCCACTAGACTGACACCCTGTATTCATACACAGGTATTTGATACTGCTAAAGATTTTTGTGTCTTAGTTCAGCTTATCTCTGAATTCATTTACCATCCTTATGAAGAACTCCTTGACCATTGGATGGAAGACCCAAAAAGAGAAATTGATACTACACTTACCGTTTCCTTACTACTAGGACTTGGTGTGGGAGGAGCAGCTACAGGCACCTCAGCCCTAGTTTGGCAAGGACAAAACTATGCATTATTAAGAAATGCTATAGACACTGCTATATAAAGAATCGAATCTTCTATCTCACATCTTCAGGAATCTCTCACCTCCTTGTCTGAGGCAATCCTTCAGAATAAGAAAAGACTTGATATTTTATTTTTTCAACAAGGAGGATGATGTGCAGCTCTCAATGAAGAATGTTGTTTCTATATTAATCATTCAAAAGTAGTTAAGGATTCCACAGCCAGAGTAAGAGAAGGATTTGGCTAAAAGAAAAACAGACAGACAACAGAATTAAGGATGGTTTGAGTCTTGGTTTACTACTTCTCCATGGTTGAGAACTTTGATTTCAAACTTACTTGGATGCCTAATCATTATTTTGCTACTTTTAACCTTTGGACCTTGTATTTTGAACAAATTAGTTGTTTTTATACAGGATTGCTTTCAGCAAGCTCAGCTATTTCCCATGGCAGTTATTAGTCACTATTAAGAAATGCATTAAGTACATACTCAGCTTTGATACATTCTTTGTGGCTTTGGTCTGACTAGGAAATATAGTGCTATAGAAGGCCAGTTAGTCAATAATGAATAAGTGCTTGCATGGGTAAGTCAACCTAAGACAGGCATGGTTTCCTGGCCAATCTGCCCTAGATGGTATTATGGAAAACAAATAAGTCTTGTGTCCCCATTCAGCAGCTAGTACTACCATCTTTAAAAAACAAAAGGGGGGGGACTGTGACCTCCCCAGCCTGAATAGATGAAGCAGACCTTGAACATTCACCACTACAGGCAGGCTAAACAGACCTTGAACATTTGCTGATAGGCTTTATCAGCCTAAACAGAGACATCTGCTTTGATTGCAGCTTTTGAGTTTTGACTTACTGGAAATAATGAGCTGCCAAGGAATGGAAACTTTTTGGTTTGGCTGCTATGCTGTTGCTTCCCTGCATTATTGTTTTGGGGATAGGTTTTGTGGTTTTTCCCTTTATAAACAATATTCTGATTATTAAACTTTGAGCATTGATCAGAACATAGTCTTGGATCCATGTTTCTCTAACCACTCCCCCCCCGCCCCCGCCGCCGCCCTTTTCATTTCTATCTCTCCTTTCAGGTGAGCACTGCTTGACCTTAAGCCACTGGATGGCTACAGTTCTGAAAGTTTGCCAGCAAGAAAAGCAGTGCAGGATAAGGCAGTGGAAAGAGGACCCAAAGAGGATTCATGTAGGCTGCAGTATCTCCTCCCCACAGCCCAGCTTTCCCAGTGGCTGCTGAGCCTCACCACTGCTTCCATGTGGAGTGTTATAGTTTGTAGCTTGGCCCAGGAAGTGGCACTATTAGAAGGTGTGGCCCTGTTGAAGTAGGTGTGTCACTGTGGGTGTGGGCTTTAAGACTCTCATCCTAGTGGACTGAAAGCCAATATTCTGCTAGCAGCCTTCATATGAAGATGTAGAATGTTCAGCCCTTCCTACACCAAGCCTGTCTGTATTGTGCTATGTTCCTGCCTTCTTGATAATGAACTGAACCTCTGAACCTGTACACCAGTCGCAATTAAATGTTGTTCTTATGAGAAGTTGCCTTGCTCATGGTGTCTGTTCACAGCAATAAAACCCTAATAAGACAGAAGATGGTACTATGGACTAGGGTATTGCTGTGACAGGCTTGATAATGCTTTCGTTTGGAAGAATATAGATTTGGGGACTTTGGCTTTGGAAAGCAGTGGAATGCTTTAAATAGGGATTATTGGACCATTCTAGTAGGAATATGGAAGACTTTAATGCTGGGAGTAATTTGAATCATGCTAACCTAGTCCAAGAGATTTTAGAGAATTTTAGTACATAGCATAAAGACTGTTTCTGTGTTATTTTGGTGAAGAATGTGGCTATTTTTTGCCTTTGTTTGAAGAGTCTGCCTAAGGCTAAGGTGAAGAGAGTCAGATTTATTGCATCGACAAAGGAAGTCTCAGAAATACCCATCATAGACTTTGTTCTCTAGATAAGTCTCACGAAGAACATTTTAAACAAATATAGCAAGCTGAGAAAGGAAAAATATAAAGTATATGATTAGAGTATTAAAGGAGTACCAAGAAGTAAAAATGGAGCTGGGTCATGTGCTCAAGGATATTAAATTGAATTAAAGGAGTAGGGGCAAGATCCCACCTACCTAAGTTTAGGTCCAGGTATGGTAGTTTAAGCCTTTAATCCCAGGAGGCAAAGACAAGCAAATCTCTGAGTTTAAGGCCAGCCTAGAACAGAGAAAGTTCTAGGTGAAGAAAAATTTAAATCCAGGCTTGGTGAACCACACCTTTAATCCCAGTGTTTAGGAGACAGCCATGGAGATCTCTTGAGCTCAAAATTAGTTTACAAAAAAGTTCCAATACTGCCAAGCTTAGGCACTAAACGAGTTAGAAAACAGAAAGCTGGTGATAATGCCATGTTCTAGCCCCAGCAAAGCACCAGAACTCAGCAGTTTTGCCCACATGGCTCTGGCTACAGAGTCCAGAATAGAAGGGACTACTGGGATAATTGTTGCTGATTAGCTGGAGCTAAGAAATTAGTAGTGATTTAAAAAGAGGAGTATCACTGAGGTGAAATCTTGTGGTGTTTTCTGAGAGCACAAAGAAGCTGTGTTCCAGAGATAGTCAAGGTTGTGTCTCGTGCTGCAGCTGTACTTGATAGTGTTTAAGAGTCACCCAGGTGGTACTGGTTTTGAAGGTATGAAGAGGTAATGGAAAGCAGCTGAGGCTTGACACAGTGAGAAGCCATAGAAGGCCATTGGTGAAGGTGCAGCCTCAATAGCAGTTGATAGTCGAGGACAGAAGGTGTCATGCAAAGGAGTTGAGGTTTGGCACCATGAAGAGAGCCTATGAGAGGCTATTGATGAAGCCTAGTGGCAACAGAAGACCCCAGTGTATTGGAGATGCCAGTACCATGGGATGACCACCAAGAACAACAGTGGCAGTGGAGTGAATCAATCTGAGCTTAGAGTACTATAGAGGGCAAAGTTGGAGAAGTGATGTCAACCCTTTGGATGAGCCCAGAAGATCCTGTGTGGATACTAGACATTGAAACAAGAACTTATAACATTGAAGTTGCCAACAATATCAACCAACCAGAGCCCCAGAGTTCCCAGGGACTAAACCACCAACCAAAGAGTACACATGGAGGGACCCATGGCTCCAGCTGGATATGTAGCAGAAGATGGCCTTATCTGGCATCAATGGGAGGGGAACCTTGGTCCTGTGAAGGCTCGATGCCCCAGCACAGGGGAATACTAGGGAAGTGGGTGAGGTGAGAGTGGGTAGGTGGGTAGGGAAACATTCTCATAGAAGCAGAGGAGGGGAGGGGATAGGGTGTTTTCTTTTTCAGAGGGGAAACAGGGAAGGGGGATAACATTTGAAATGTAAATAAACTAAAATAACCAATTAAAAACTTAAAGTTACCTTGGAGACTCCAAGATGTTTGAGATGCTAGAACCATGGGCTATCTGCTGAGGAAAGCTGTTAACACAAAGTATAGCCAGCCCAAGAGAAAGAAGTTTGTTGTAGTTAACAAGGATAAAAAAGGAGTTGGAGATCTGAAGACTGCTTTGACATCAGTTATGGAGATGCAGAGTTTGGAGTTTGCCCAGCTGGTTTCCTGTCTTGCCTTGGGAATTACAGTTAAGTGATTGGATGCATCTTAGAAGAGACTGACCCTTGTATTTTTAACATTGTTGAGACTGCTATAGACTATAGGGACATTGGAAGTTGGATTAAATGTATTTTGCATTATGCTATGTTTAGGTATGGTTCCATGGACTCATGTTTGAACAAGCCTATGGGGACCAGATTGTGGAATGTTATAGTTTGTATATGCTCGGCCAGGAAATCGCACTATTAGAAGGTGTGTCCCTGTTGGAATGTGTGTGTCACTGTGGATGTGGTCTTTAAGATACTCATCCTAGCAGCCTGGAAGCCAGTATTCTGCTAGCAGCCTTCAGATGAAGATGTAGAACTCTCAGCTCCTCCTGTGCCATGCCTGCCTGGATGCTGCCTTGATGATAATGCACTGAACCTCAAAACCTGTACACCAGTCCCAATTAAATATTGTCCTTATAAGAGTTGCCTTGGTCATGGTACCTGTCCACAGAAGTAAAACCCTGAGACATGGAGTAATCAGACATAGTAGTTGACAATACAATGAGAGAATCACCTACAGTGCACTTTATTTTATGAAGAAGAATGTCTGACAGGTAGCTATCAGATCTGGCTAAGATCTGATTACAAAAAAAATGAATGACCAGGTAATGGAAGTCCATAGTTTATGTACATCCCATAATAGCCATTTCCAAGACTAAAGTGAGTCAGACAATGCTGTTTATGGGATGCTGCTTCTCTCTCCATCCTTGCAGGCAGATCTCTGTGACTTTGGTGATAATTTGTTCTACATAGAGTGTTCCATGACACAATGTAGAGTTAGACAATCTCTCTCTCTCTCTCTCTCTCTCTCTCTCTCTCTCTCTCTCTCTCTCTCTTTCTCTCTCTCTCTCTTCCTCTCTCTCTCTCTCTCAAAAAAGAAAGAACAAGGAAATTCAACTTAGCTCCATAGAAGATGTTTTGGAAGTGTGATGCATTTGTTTTTACAATGCACTTAAGTTAATGATGTGACTTTATGAAAGGTGGCTACAGTTTCAAGCTCATTGAACTTCATAGCATGTGTAGTGTACCCCTGATATATTTTATAGGACTTTTATGTACAATTAGGGAAAATTGTTGAAGTTTTACCTAATCTTTCTCAGTACACACACACACACACACACACACACACACACACACACACACACACTGGGCACCAAATCATGAGTCTTCTGGCAAAAGAAGTTTTCTGGTGAGAAAATTGAAACTGTTGATGAGTTTGCATCAGTGGTGTAATCTTATGCATGTAATCAGGCAGATATGCAGGGAAGGAAGAGTAAATTAGTCACTGTGTAGAGAGGTCACACTGATGTCATAGCTCCCCCAGATATGTGAGGAAAGAGGTAAGCAGAAATGATCCAGTACACCCCGTGAATATGCATGTGTCAATTAAACATAGAAATGAACTTCAAATGAGGATCAAAACCTTACTCAGTTACCTGAACTATTTGATAAGATATCTACAAGCTACAAAATATTCTTGAAAAAGCAGAACAATCTGTAGACATGGAGAGATTTGATTCAAGAGTTGACAGTATTGTTAAGAATAGTTGCTTCCAAGAATCCTTCCTAGTAGGACACTTGGAGTTGGTTTCTTTATATATACAATGTTTTCAAAGTTCCCATGTAGTCTGCCAGTTGAGATCAGTGGCAGAGCACATGACTGACACGGGTCAGAGCTAGGATACAATTCTCAGACATGTAAAATAAAATCATACATAACTGAAAATGTCCAAGATTTGTCATTTGTCCTGTATGAGTGGGGCCCCCACCTCATCTCACCCTACATGTACCTCCCTTACTAGACTGAAACCCCCATGCAATGATGGGGACTCTGTGAAGTATGGAAAGTTGCCTTGAGAAGACTGAGACTGATCACTTTTTTCCCTTGAAAAAATCATGGTGACTGATGGATGGGATTGCTTTTATTCCTATCAAGCTACAGTGAGAAGATCTGTGATTCCATAGAGGTCATGCACAAACTGACTGGCCTCACTGGGGTACAAGCACTTTAGCTGATTAAGATCACATATAATGTACATCAATTGGTGGTAGCCATCAATGCCGTTGTCTTGAGGAAAGACACAAAAGTATCGTGAGTGTGATCAGGTTGTTTGCAGGTTATGTTTATAAACAAGGGAGAAAATATAAACATCAACATGACATTGTCAGTCATTGTCCTCAGCATTAAAGAAAAGTTAAGCATTCCTTCAAGAAAATCAGAATGACTTAAACATCGCCAATAGCATGAAACACCTCTGACAAATCAAGCTTCTCCTTTCTTCAACTGTGTACTGCATATGGGCAATGGCCTGGTTATATGCTCATGGGAATCATGGATCTTATGTTATTGCAATTTGCCCTAAACAGACTCTGACATGGTACTGCTACTCAGTTTCAGGAGCCTGAAACTAAAGCAGAAACCCCTCTCAAGGACAACTGTTCAGTTGGACCTCAAAGCACATGACCTTATTCATGACATGTTGGGGGCCACCCCCTGCACTTCTCTCTTGGTTTCTCCTGAGGCAGGGGAGGAGGAAGAGCATTGGTGGGGGCAAGATTTGGTCTTGGGAGATATTTAGGGTTGCTGTTTAATAATAAAATATTTAACTATCTTAAATCTAAGTCATTTTGCTACTGTAGCTGACCTGCCTGAGTTCCTTTGATGACAGAAACTGCAGTCTCTGGTATTTAGCACCTCATCATAAAACAGCAGGGGATTAAGTAAAGGATTAAGTGCTAGAGCCTATTCCCTCTTATCCAGATGCCTCTTGCTTGTCAGACTAAGGGGAGGGTTGGAACAATAAACTTCTATTGAACCAGGAGAAGAGAGTCAAGCTCGTAGAAGGAAAGAACTTTTACACAAGCAAATATGGATAAACTCACAGAAATTCATATACAGATTCATGCTTACACATTCATACATATCCATTCAAACCAGTTGGGTCTAGCTTACATACTTAGTTCATACCTATACACACACACATACACACACATACATCCATACTTACATATGTATATGAATCAAAAGACAAAGCGCCAGTGCAGAAAGAACTCACTCATTTTGGATGAAGTTAGCTCCAATCTTTAGTTCCCAGAGAAAAAAAAGCTTCTACCCTTTTATTGCTAAATGAATCAAAACCAAGTCTGTAAGGAAAAAACTTTGTTCTTTTTAGTAAGACTAAGCTTACCTTGCTATTAAGAAAAGATCTGTTCTATCACATGGTAAGGAGAAGCTTCCTGATCCTTCTGTGCTCTCTGCAGCTTCTTCTTTTTTCATCTTTTCCTCTGTATTCTGCATATTTCTGTCAAGTTTTTGTGTTGCCTTATAATTTCTAAGTTATTCCACTCCACTTTCTCCTTATTTTGCTCTCTCCTTCTGCTCTGATGTAACAATGCCCTTGCTCCCACTGGCTCCCAGTGCCTTACTCCCAATGCCATGTTTTTCCAGTGTTATGCCATCCAATGTTATGCCTGACAATGTAATCTTTCCTAGTCTTTTATACATTTTCTATTGGAGTAGATCACATGGTTTTCCCAAGCATCCTTTTTTTTTTTTTTACAAAAATTCAAACATAAATTCAAAGCATAAATTGAATAAGAAGGTTACAACAGAGAATGTTTACATACAATCCCATTAAGAGTAATTATGTGGCTAAACATTAATCATCTGTCACTATCTCTACAGGTTCATGCAGAGTTAAATACCATAACTAAGTTACCATTGAAGTTTTGTATAAATAAACCAAGTCAATGTCAATATTTTATGTTCTGTCCTTGCACCTATAGTAAATCCTCAGTTCCCTTTTTATGACCTTTGGTTGGTTTACAACCTCTTGGAATGTGCTTTAAATTGCTATCTCAGAAGCAATTAACTGGTGAAACTTGAAGACTGGCAGAGTTCTCATTATAGTATTGTCATAAAAAAGACTTAATAGTAGACTTATTATAAAAGAGCTTAATAATTACTAATGTAATATTAGGAATTCTTATAGAATCATCATTAAGAATTAAGAAATCATCTATTTGTCTAAATAGCATCACTACAAGACAATATTCTTTGTTCTGCAGAAATTGGCTCAAAAAGGTGGGCTAATACCTAGTGATTGTTATATATATATTTAATAATAACAGGAAAGGCATATTAATAGCAGGAATCTTTCCTAAAATGAAATCCTCCTTGCCATTGCCTAGAGAAGCAAATCCATCATTAACTTTGACAGTCTATGGTGGAACCATCTCAGGAAGATTACCTGCAAGTTTTTAGCTTTTCCTTGATGGTTCCTGGAAAAGACCCCAGCAAACTGCAGTCAGCCTCAACTATCTGTATTTCTAGCACTACTCTCAGGCGTAGACCTTGTATCTGTTAACACAGGGGTTTTTTACTCACTTCCTCCAGGATAGTCTGTCTCCATGGAGCCTCTCACAGAAGCAGTATAGTCAGTTGGGTACACTGCAATGCATGAAAAATATGCGATGTATGAGCGTGTTGAGTGGACATCACAACTACATTGAGGGCACTGAAAAGGGAGTAGTTATAATTTATTTAAAGCCTATATTGACAGGATACTGCAAAGAACCAGAAGAGCATGAAGGCAATTTCTCAGGAAAGAAGAAAGCTGGCTGTGCTGCATGGAGAGCTGTTGTGTTGAAATCACGTAGTAACTGATAAGGACAACAGAACTGTGTGCAGAGCAGACATGTGATAGACCACATTGGTGAGCAGAGATGGCAGGCAAGTTCTCTAAGGAGATAGACCCACCTCACCAAGGATGAGATGTATGAATGTATACTGTGTCTGTCAACTTGGTGAAACACAGGTTCCAGAGCTGCTATCAGGTGTGCTTGATGGACTGGTGCTGCCACATCTGGCTCCAACTGCAGAGGTGTCACAGATTTTATGATGGTGATGGACTCTCCAACTCTGGTGCACAGTCTGGTTCTGGCTCTACAATGGCTGGTTTCACTGCCGGTTAACACACTTCAAGCTCTTGATCTTTGGGTGTGTGACTCCCCTGATCTAAGGATGGAGACAAATGTGCTGCTGATGCAGGCATGTAAAAAGGGGGAAGGGACAATTGGGGGGGCATAGAAGATTCCCAGGATGAGACCTCCTCTCAGCCTTTCAAAAGAGAAAGGCAACCCATGTCTGCTGGAAACCTCAACTCTGTCCTCCAAAACAGATCAGAGTCAAGTGACAGCTCCTGCAAACAGGAGCCTCTCAAGCCTCCCCCAGTGCACCCGGTACTGAACCTCACAGGTAGGGCTCAAGCACCTACCTGAGTCTTCCTCACTCATGTTCTCTGACTCGGTTGTCCCTTGTTCCTCAAAATAGACCAGGAACATATGGACACGAACAACAAGATCTGAGTAGGACATGTTCACAATCAAGTAGTCCTTCAGCTTTTTCAGAGTGGACAGGCATGAGCACTGGATAAATCCCTCAGGTTTCTTGTCCATCCATGTGTCCAGGAAGATGCAGATGGTCCTGGAGAAAGGAGTTGGACTCCAAATTAGTGGCCAGTTCTTTCCTTAGCAACCCTCCCATGTGCCCATTAATGGAAGACCACAAGGTGGAAGATATCCAGTCCTTAAACAAGAATATGGAGAGCAGGGCTATGAGGTCCTTGTGAGCAAGGAGCTCCACATAAGACTGCCCCAGCCTCTAATAGAGAACAGTTGAGCAAGTCTGCTTGGCATGGGCTGGAATGAAGAAAAAGTATCACATGGGATCCTGAGCCCCCAGAGTTTCCACCTGCTCCCCATTTGCAAGAACCCTGTCCATGTAATTCTCACCCTGCAGGCAATGTTTAGAGATACATATCATTCTAGAAACCAGAAGAATGAGATCCAAGCATTGTCCATTCATTACCCTTGCCACCCATATAACCTCACACTGGAGACTCAAGGCCTTCTCTATCCAAAGCCAACTTACTTCTTTATTTGCTCATCCTCTTTGCAATAAGTGTGGAAGCATGCATATCTAATGGAGAACAAAATGTATGTCACCTATAAAGTCCTAGCTGCATGACCTAAAACACATTTGGGGGCAGGCTCATTACTGGAACAGATTCAAAGTACAGAACCTGAACGTTCTGTCTGCTCTCAGAATTATTATTTCACCTGCATACAGTAGGTGTTTCAAAGATGTTTGTGCAATGGGTGTGGACAAACATGTCTATTCAGACATCTCAGTGATCACAAGTCTCTCAGATTGCCCTCCATAGGTCTTCACTCTGGACACATCTATATTGGGTACGTCAATAGGAATTCTGGAACTTTCTTTACAAATGGGAGAAGTGCTACCACCAAGACCTCGAAAATGTGGGACCAAACATAGAAATCTTCTACAAGGTGGGGGGGACAGCTACATTTATTAGGGTCTCAGTTTGGACAGCACACTCCCTTGGACCAAGACTGGGAGAAGCATTTTTTTGAATTTATGCTCCTGCATCCTGACAATACTCTAGACAAGAAGTAGACAGGGTGCTTCCCAGAACAAACAAGAGGACCTGAGCTCTGGGCTTGGAGGTGGGAACTCACTGCTTCAATAGCAGATCGAGCAGCTGCTGAGTGGTGGTGAATCTTTTGTAGGAGTACAGGAAGGTAGGGACAAAGAAGGGGTCTCCAGCCTGCAAGGATGACACCAGGTGGTTCACCAGCTTTTCAACCATGTCTGCAGTGATGCAGAACGCTCTACAGGGTTCCTTCATGTCCTTTGGGGTACACTCATGTTCACCAGAGGAGACATCAGGGTTCATGGTTCAAACAAGCACAGTTCTGCAACATTCTCATTGGTTATTATCATTACAAGTCTTTCTCAATCATTACAGTGTCAAACATGCAGTACAAAACTAGAGGAAACTCTGAGAGTTCAGGGAGAATACCTTGTCTGCGTGGTCTTGGGCCTGGCTGTCCTGTGTCAAGTCTGTTTCCTTTGGCCAAACGGCAAGAGGTGTTGGACGCAAGAATGAACCACACTTCTACAGGCCCCACCATGGCCTAGTCTCTTGTCTTTCTTGAGGCCTGAGCCTCTGGTATTCCAAAGACAGCAAGAGAATATCCTGCTCTTCCTAGGCTCTCAGACAAGTGAGCCTACTGAGCTGTCTCTAATCAGTTGACTGCCTGGTTATCAGGATTCTATATTCTCTTTGGTTATTGTCAAGGAAGTGAGATCACTTCCTGTGGGGGCCTGTTGCTGTTCCTGGTTCACACAGGACCCTGCTTAAAGGTTCCTGAGTCCCATCTGATGCCCCAGGAAGACAAGTAGACACAGATACATAGGTCTGTCCCATTCCACTGCTCTGACGGATGCCTGGGTACAGGCAGCACCTCGGCCTTGCAATTTGAGTCCCTACACTTAAACATCATCTCTATCACTACAACTCAGCCCTGCTCACCTAGGCCCATCTAAAACCCTAGCCAGGTTTCCTTCTTTCATGCTACATTGACTGTGTTAGGTGTGAAACAAAAACACTCTCTAGCACACGAGCACATACTTGAGCACACACACCACACACACACACACACACACACACACACACACACACCTGTGCCAGCCCAAAGCTCCACAGTGTCAGTGTTCTTGCAGAGCAATCATCTTTCTCAGGACCAGATCTCTCCCTTGTGATCATTTTAGAGGTCAAACCCAAAGGTACAGCTCTCTGTAAACTCCAGGCTCAACCACATCCACCAGCTTACAAAATGGAAGCTAGTCCCCAACACTGTTTAAGATCTGATTTGTCCTCCATTGTTTCTGCCTCAGTTCCTGCTTGAGTCCTTGTCCTGACTTTCTCCAGTGATGACCTGTAGCCTGCAAGAAACCTTTGCCTTCCCTAAGGTGCTTTTACTCATGGTGCTTGTCACAGCAACAGACTGAAAGCCAAACACCACACTTTCTGTGTCACCATCCATGTCATCTGGCAGCCAACCTCGTCTCTAGTTGTTCATCTCCCTCCCTTCCCTGTGAAATGAGATCATTTCTTCCTTTTTACTCACTGATTGCTTCTTCTGTGCACCAGTGGTCTCTGGTCCAAAGTCCTTTGCTTTCATCCCATGGCCAGACCTCATTCACAGTGACTAGCAAGCCAGTGACTGATGAGTTAGTACCATGAGCATGTCAGGACTTCAAAATGAGCACTAGAGGGGCAGTTTTAGAGTTTATGAACATCGTGTTCCCCTTGTCAACATGAACTGCACTTCTCCCTTTACTCCTCTTTACGATGTTTCCATGGTTTCTGGGACAGATTCCTTCAGTCCTATGAGCCTGGACATCCTTCTACACCTTTGTTCCAAAAGTTTGTTCTGAAAGGAAGGAAACCTCTTTCTTTCATTGGCAATGATTCAGGGTTGAGTACTCTAGTAGAAATCAAAAGCTATGTGAGACCCATTGTCACCTTGGTACCCAAATATTCTTATTCTGGATACATTAGCCTTCCCTTGTAACATGAAGCCCACTTCCTTCTTTACTTGCTCATTCTCTTCAAGATGGAAGCAGCAGTATCCATACCTAGAGGAGACCAGGAAGGATGTCACTTGTAAAGTCCTGGTCCTCTACCTCTAAGATATCTAAGGAACAGGAAACCTCGGGAAGAAAATCAGAAGTGCAGGGGGCTCTATCTCCTGTCAGAATTGTTACCCTGTAATAGTAGGTGCTTCATATATGTTTGTACAATGTGTGAACCAAACCATTCAATCCAGATATGTCAGCAGGCACAGAGTCCCTCAGATTTCATTCCAGGGTTCTCTGCCTATTGTGATCCCCTCATATAGATTCCAGAACTTCTTTTACAAATAGGAGAATTGCTTTGCTTGAGGCCTCAGTCAACGGGGCCCAGAACAGAGAGCTTCAGCACAGTACATGGGACAGCCACACAGATGGCTCTCAACTCATGACAGCTCACTCCTCAGGACTAGAACTGGGGGAAGTATTGCTGGGCTAATGTCACAGAGTCCCCACAATAGCCTTAGAAAAATACATAAGCTTAGCATTTCACAGGACCAGCCAGGATGACCTCAGATGTGGGAACTCACCTCATGAACAGCGCGTCAATCACCTGTTTGGTAGTGGCAAACTTTTATTGTATATACAGGAAGACAGGATTAAAGAAGGTTCCTAGCCTGCAAGAAAGGTGTCAGATGGTCCATCGGCTTCCCCACCATGTTCCCACTGATATGTGTTCCTATGAAGGGCTCCTCCAGGCTCAGTTTGGACTCAAACCTGCTCTCACACTGAGGAGAGATCAGTATGGACAGTTCACACAGGCTGCAAAGTGATGGTCCACTCATTACCATTCTGTATTTTCCTCAACAGTCACAATCTCAAATAAAAAGAGAGAAATTTACGGAGCTGACTGACTGAGAAACACAGATGGACATATCTGTTACTCAAAAATACGTTGCCTACAGGTGATAGGGATAAATGTACATCCAGGTTGGAGTCTAACCTGTGGCTTCTGCCTTCAAATAAAGGGCAGTGTCACAGAGCAATCCCAGCTGTGAGAGCGAAGCCCGTGTCTCACAGAATGGGGATCCCTCACTCTAGGGAGGATAAAACTTCCTCTGTGGTCTCAGCAGCAGAGCATAGTCCTGCAGAGCAGTCTCTACAGACCTCTCAGTAAGGAGAAACAGGGCACATTGACTGACTTCTCCTTCTACCTGTGAAAAACAAGTAGAGGCAAAAGCTGGCTAGTCAGAAATGCAGGTTCACAATGCCAACAATGTGCCTGCCACAGAGCGAGGCAGCAAGCAGGCATGGTCACCAGGGCTGGAAGAGTGCTTGGTAAATTCCTCCAAAGTGAACAGACTTCCTGATTTTCCCTGTATCTAAAGAGACATACCCATGGACAGTGACTCACATCCTTAATTTTTCCTATCTGCTGTCCCGGTATTGTTACTGATGCATGCTGAGAGTTATTTTGCTTTTGTGGGGTGCTAGGGTCCACTGCAAGGCCCTACACATGCTAAGCAAGTGCTGTACCACTGAGCCACAACCTCTAACCAGTGGGATGATTAGGAGTGCCATCTTCAGTGTAGAAAAACTGTCTGAATTGTCCTACAAGTTATCCATGTCCCCTTCCTGTGGGATTTGGTGCTTTGCCTCTTTTCTTCATACTCCTCATCTCGCCCACACCTTGGAACCATCTCTTCATATCTACTCAGTGCTTGTCTTTCTGTATTGTATTGGTTGAGTTTCTGTTGCTGAGACAAAACACCCTGACAGAAAGCCACTTGAGGGAAGGAAGGGCTTATCTGAGTTTACAGGGGACAGTCAGTCCAGCATTAAGGGATGTCAGACAGGGAGTCAAGCAGGAACCTGAAGCAGAAACTGTGGAGGAACACTGCTTGGTGACCTGATTGCAGGTTGATGCTTAGCTATCTTTTTATATAGCATTTGTAGCTAGGGATAGTGTCAGCCACAGTGGCACAATTCACAATCAACACAATTGTCCATGGACAGGTCCTCAGTGCAACTTGATCTAAGCAATTCTTCAATTGAGGGCTGTGGTTTTCAGAAGGGAATCTTGCTGTGAATCATATTGGTTTCAGGGACTTAACTAAAGCTGTCCAGGTGTTTACTTCTTGAACTTCACATGGAATGTTTTACCTCCCTTAAGAGCAGTGGTTCTCAACCTTTCTACTGCTGTGACTCTTTAATATAGTTCTTCATGTTGAAATAAACCGCAAAAGGTAAAATTTTTGTTGCTATTTCATACTGTAATTTTGCCACTGTCAGAAATCATAGTGTAAATATCTGATATGCTGTCCCCAAAGGAGTTGTGACCCCTGTGCTGAGAACTGTTGCTTTCGAGTGCTCTGCATCTAAAATGAGTGTTTATAGGATGAATTGTTTCACCTCCTTAGTTCATCCTGCATTCAGTTTCCCTGACGGCGATTGTCCCTTTTAGGAAACTGACACAGGAGAAAGGCAGCCAGCTGATTAAAGTGTAAACTCGTCTAGAGCACCCTCAGAGTCTAGAAGGAATGCTCAGCCAGGCATCTGCATATGCCTTGGTCCAGTCAAGGTGACATGTAAAAATAACCATTACACCTAAGTGTCATATACATTGATTATAATTTGTTCTTTGTTCTTGTGATAGGTTGGAGTATGTCACCCCCAAATTAATGTCTATTCAGAACCTTCAGCTGTAATGGCATTTGAAAATGCAGGCTGTATAAATAAAATTGAGGTCATGTAGCTTAAGACAGGCTCTAATGTAAGGACCATTACCCTCACAAGAAAGGGGGCATTTGGACACACACAGAGACAGTCTAAAGGTACGTTCTAGAGTGATGAAGGCATTAGCTGAGTAATTCCAGGGTTTTCCAACAACTACTACTAGAATATAGATAGAAACTGATACAGGGCCTTCTGGAACCTTGAACAATTACATGGTCCACCTCACAACTGACTCAGACTTCTGCTGTCCAGAACAGTGAGACTATTTATTCAGCCTTGATTGGCTTAGAATTCACTATGTAGACCAGGCTGATCAGCAACTCAGATCCAACACCTCATGTCTCTATGTTTTGAGCCTAACATATATACCACACTGTGAGCATAACTTCTGTCTTTTCTTCCTTCCTTCAACTCCTCCTTCCCTCCTTACATATTTCCTTCCTTCTTTTCTTCCTGAATTATTATTTTATGCATATGAGTGTTTGGCCCACATGTGTGTAGGTGTACCACCTCCATGCCTAGTGTTCACAAAGGTCAGAGAATGTCAGATCTCCTGGATTAGGGAGATCTCATCTGATTGTGAGCTGTCAAGTGAATGCTGGGAGTAGAACCTGGGTCCTCTATAAGAGCCACAAATTCTCTTAACCCCTGAGCCAACTCAACAGGCCCTAGTTTCTCTTGCTTTAAGTTTCTATTTGTCCTGGAGGCTGAGCTGGGTCAGCAGAGGCCTCAGTGTGAAAGCCTGAGACATGCAGCTGAAGACAGCTGAGAATTGCCATAGAACTTGACCTATCTCACTCACGTCTAAACAAGGAGGGCAGCTAACACACAGGGAGGACATAGGCCTCAGCCTATGAAGTTGCTAGGCTGCTTCTGTATCTTCTTTCTTTATTTGGATTACCTAAAGAGCTGAATTATCTTAAAGATTAAACTCTCCAGGCTGGGGAGATAGCTCAGTCAGTCAAGGACTTGCTTGCTACACTACATACAGAGAGGAAATAAGGAAGACACCTGACATTGACCTCTAGCCTCTGCGTGCATCGACTTGCAGTCACAAGCACACCTGTATACACACATATACACACACTATACTAACACATAATGTTTGGTCAGCCATTCCTACACTGAGAAGGCTCAGCAGCCTAGCCAGCAGCCTTTGGACTCTGCAAAGCTATCTTTGAATCATCACATCCTTATGTTGCCTCTCAGTCATCCCTCACTTTGATCTCTCTCCTGGATTTCTAGTGATCCCCAGTTGTGCACACTGTTTTCATTCCTGCATACCTACCACATCCACTCTTTCACAGCCAGTGTGCTGGGGTCTCCATCAAGTGATCTCTGTCCAGAGTGCTTGTGCTTCCTCACTTCTATCCACTGTGGCAGAAGTTGGGGAGGAGGGGACATACCAGCCTGGCTCCAGTCCACTCCCTAGTGTCCTTTTAAGGTATCCAGCTACCTTCAGAGTCTGGAACCTGGTGTAAAACCCAGGATGTGAGGTGGATGCCGAAACACAGGGTCATGCCTTCTTCCCAGACTACTGCTCGCCACACTTTATTGTCATCAACTGTGATTTTTTTTTTTTATGGAAGTTTCTGATCTCCCCGATGCCTAGAAGCACAGTACAGTGACTTCCTGACTAGTCCTAAATTTCCTCTGACCTCCTACACAGTTACTGTGTTGGTTGCAGCCCTGGCTGGAGTTAGATTCCAGGTACACTGGTCCTGTACCATACCTTGTATCCAGCAGACCCCTTTGTTGCCTGGCTTCAATAGTGTATAATGCTGGAGGACCACTGGGATACTTTGGTGCTCTAGAGCAACAAAGAACATCTGATTGAAGCTGGCTTGCATAGCGATTCTTTGAGGCCTCTTTCTGCAAACTACATTCCTCTTTGACAGTGGCCTCTCAACCACTGTTTGAGCCAAACTCCTGGGAAGCACCTGCTGTTACAGGCAAACCCATTATCCATATGCTTCCTTAAGAATCTCATGACTGCCTCTGAATCTAGGATCCCCAAATCTAAGACTTAAAGTATGCTAAAATAGCTTTGGGCTGCAATATGCTTTATAGCTTATGACTTATGGCCTAGCCTTGGGTCTGATTCCAGAAAAATTTGAGAAAAGTTTCTTCTTCTTCTTCCCCATGCCTTCTCTCTCCCTCCCATCTCTCTCCTGGGTCAGAATGTGTCCGAGGCTGCCCTACAACTCACTAGGTAGCACAAGCTGGCCTCAGACTTTCAATCCTATCTCGGCTTACAAATTGTTGACACTACAGTCATCCTGAGAAAGAATTTTATAGCACATATATCTAAAATACACAAATCATTTTGCCTCTCATATAAGACTATTCTCACTAAACCCACTTAAAAGTGTTTCCAGAATTCATAGAGGAATTTAATGTGTAAAAGTCCACAGATGCTACCTTGTTTCTCTAGAAGAATGAGGACTGAGGGCATGTACTTCCCTTATCCTAGGCTCCCATTATCTGGGCAGCTAGAAACCTGTTCTCTAGAATGCAGGCCTCTGTGTCTCAGAAGCCAAGTGCTAGTAAAATCTAGGACCAATTCCTTCCAACTATCTCCTCTACAAGAGTGTCTAAAATTTCTCTTTTCAGCCTGGCATAATGGTTCATATCTGTATCCCAACACTTGAGAGGATAAGACATACTGATTGCCATGAGTTTAG